>JAVVLW010000989.1:0-25000 GCA_034401795.1 Chaetoderma sp. LZ-2023a
AATGAGACATGACCACCTTTGGATAAATTTAATTTTTAACTCACAATCCCCACCCACTAAGCCCCACCCATGGGGGTCATAACAAAATTTCAAAAGTGCCATGCTCACCCCTGGCAATATATGTGATCATACCCAAAGTTTCAAGTTTCTATCTGAAATGGTCTAGGAGGAGTTGCATTACAATCAATAATTACTGGCCAATTTTGACCTTTTGACCCGCCCCCTACTCTCAGTTCCTTGTCCTGTAGACTACTAATCATTGGTTTGAAAATGATATGCGACATGACAACCTTTGGAAAAATTTAATTTTTGGACCCCACATTCCCCACCTGAAGCTCAGGCGAAAATTCCAAAAATGTCAAAAGTATCATGCACATCCCTGTCCATATGTGCAATCATCCCCAAGGTTTTAAGTTTCTATCTGAAATGGTCTATGAGGAGTTGCATTACAATCGCTAATTACTGGCCAATTTTGAGGTTTTGACCCCAGATTTCAAGTGCCATGCATGCACATCATTGCCCATAGGTATAATCATTCCAAAGGTTTCGACTTGCTATCTTAAACGGCCTAGAAGGAGATGCGCTACAATCGATAAGTGCACAGACCGCCGACACGCATGCGCACGTACGCTCGCATCACATAATCCCCACCTTTTCTTCGAAAGGCGTGGGGATAACGAGACTGATCGGTCGATGACACGTCATCGCAAATCCCCACGTTCAGTGCTTTGAACCTTTGACACCCCCCGCAACCCACATCCCAGCAGCGGAGCCAAATGTAAATATCATTTTGCACTCCGCAATCATATGGATAATTCACATACCAATTTTGATTGAATTTCGTCGAATATTGTCAGAGGAGCTGCATTTCAATCAATTTCATGACCTTTTGACACCCCCACCCCCATCCCACACACCCTGGGTGTGGGGTCAAATGTAAACGTACTTATTCACTCCACATTGATATGGGTAACTGACATGCTTAATTTGGTTGGATCCTGTCCAACAGTGTCAGAGGAGTTGTATTACAATAAATGTCATGACCTTTTGACCCCAATCCCCAACCCGTGGTGGCGGAACCAAATGTAAAGGTGCTCATCTACCGCGCATTGATATGGGTAACTCACATACCAAATTTGTTTGAATTACGTCCTATGATTTCGGGCGAGATGCGTTAAAATCAATTTCCGCAGCTTAAAATGTGATCTTTTAACCCCTCTACCATCCCCTGGGGGCGGAACCAAATCTAAGTGGCCTCTTGCACTCCGCAATCATAGGAGTAACTCAGATATTAAATTTGGTTGTGTTCAGTCTAACGATTTCAGAGGAGTTGCATTACAATCAATTACGTGAGCTTTTGACCCCCATCCCCCACCCCCTGGGGGCGGGGCCAAATGTAAATATTGCTCATCCAATCCACACTGATGTTGGGTGTGGCATGTCATATACGCATGCCATCTTCACGTAGTAGTAGTAGTAGTAGTAGTAGTAGTAGTAGTAGTAGTAATAATAGTAATAGTAGTAGTAGTAGTAGTAGTAGTAGTAGTAGTAGTAGTAGTAGTAGTAGTAGCAGTAGTAGTAGCTTTATCAGCAGCAGCGATGGCTGTGGCGGCTGAGGTGCTACTACCTCTGCTGCTGCTGCTACTACTACTACTACTACTACTACCACTACTACCACTACTACTACAACTACTACTACTCCTACGACTACTACTACTACTACTACGACTACTACGACTACTACTACTACTACTACTACCACCCACAGGAAATTGTGTAGGGCAGTGATTGTATTCAATTAATTCACACACACCCCACACCCACACACACACACACACACACACACACACACACACACACACACACACACACACACACACACACACACACACACACACACACACACACACACACACACACACACACACACACACATTCCCTGCTGTTGAATATGTGTGGACTTAGTTTGACTAGTTGGTGCCGTCTCTGGCAACAGTAACATAATCCATTCAGATTAGTTTCAAAATTATTCAAGAACCTTCTTGTGTAGTTTTCTTATAATCGAGACACTGGAATTTCAATGGTTAAGTGCCAACAAACAGTTGACCTAGTTTGCCGAGATCTTTGATGAATGACAGAGGATTGATATTTACGACGTAATTTGACAATGTACATGTTGTTTTTTCCCACACATTAGACTACTTGTGGTCGGTTGGTGTATATATATATAAAGATTTTACTACGAATGTAGTTGATGGTCTATGATTGTATTATAATAATCTTTGGGTTCGCAAAAATTGCGTGTCTGTTAGAACATATCGCCTCTGAGCTTCGCAAATGTCAGTGTGATTTCGCTCAGCTGTGTCAGGCAAGATCAACCGATCCGCTGAAATGACGTCACGCGCCAAGGCCGTTCTCATTTCGTTTTTCAGCGAGTCGGCGCATGATTGACGAATTTAAAATAAATCCGAATAATATCTTCTAATAACACATTCTATTTCATTCTGTAGTGCCCAATGTTGTATATGAAAGCCACTTTCAATGCCATTGTACGTCTTCTTTAATTCAATAAGCGATGTTAGCTGAAATGCTGCCAATAATTTGGTATGCTATCGCTGGTAATGTCGTGCAGCAGATTCCCATTGCCATGTAGATGAACGCTATAGTAGCCATTGCTCTGCATGATGCCCAAGTAATATAGATAGACAATGTAATGACAAACATTTCACAAATCTCAAGTCCACAATTTATCATCCATCATGGAAGGTCAGACTCCTGATAACAGTGCCTGCTTGATTGATGCAGCAAGACCAGAGGTGATGCACTGCTCCATTAACTCACCAGAACTTTGTCGAACAGGGGTGTGCATCTCATCAGGGATCGTATCCTACGCTAGTAGAACAAGCATGATTTGCAACTCGCTATTAGACCCGCATGAGCCCAATATATACTTCTTCGTTTTATATTGGATCAGCAGACACTATTTCTGTAGAAGAAATGTTAGTGTATTGATTTCTAGTTTTCCATCTGTGTATGTAAAATATAGCTAGTGTACATGCTGGTTGTTCTATGCTACGCTATGCTTGATCGAAATGTTTGAAAATGATATTGGATGCAAAATGAACCTTTCCAGCTTTAGCTATGCTCCGCCCATCTCTAGCTAAGCTCCACTCACGTGTCTGCTCGTATTGGGATCGATCCCTGAACTCCCTGACTATCAATTTCTAGAAAAATGCACTGGTAGGCTGTTGAATATTTTGAAAATAATTGGACTGGGTGCTGCTACTGTCATAGATGATGCCTTTAGTTGCTGCCTATGACAGTAACGGCGCCACGTTACTTTAGTTTCAAAATATTCAGCAGCTTGTTTATTAAAAAGCCAAGACATACAATGCATTCAACGTGTCAGACTATTAAGCTCTTATGACAGAGTACATCGACTCATTCATCAAGTAATTGTTATGACGTCATCATATACGTCACGTAGTTGAGTATGACTTCATATGACGAATGGCAATACTGGAAAGGTCCATTAATATAACCTTGCATAATAGTAAACAATAAATGTTGGCTGATTAGCAATTTGACAGTGAATTCACAGAATGCCAATTTCACCACAATCATACATGCATGTAAGATGTTGAGTATTTTAGCTAACTTAACAATCATCATTCATTGATGATACTAAGCATTTGGATAAGAAATGGATAAATAAAGAACAAAATATATTTGGCGTGGGCATTCATTAATTCAGCAAGAGCATTACATATACTGGTATGATAGTGCAGCGCTTGATGCTAACAATATTCGTAAGGTTAAATTGTATTGCAAACTCGAATTTAGCCGATTTTCAACGATGTTATTGTCATAGTTAATCGAACAATTGGCTATAATGTATACCGTGCACATAATTAGATCATTGATGCATTGAATGAATACTATAACGAATTCGAATAGAAAAATATATAAATTAATATATTGTTACTGTTCTGCATGGAATTATCAGAGGACGAAGGTTATTCGGGAATGATCTGATTTGCATGAAGGGCCACAGTCACGCCATAATACTTGACAACACAACTGTTGAAATTTAATAATTTTAGAGTCATAAGTGATATTGTCGATGAAATGACACGAAATACATATTTAATGCAAATATGAGCTGACTCAATTCAAAATGCAAATCTTAGGAAAACCGATGCATACAACGAACGTTATTTGATAATAAGCACGTTCGCAATGCTCAATATGCCAACGAAAATGTCAGAGACGCAATTCCCGATAAGGCAGGTGACTGCGGCGGTACTGGACACATCCCAAGCCAGTACAGCGTGGTATTGACGAGTAGCGGCCCAGTAAACCCCGTTATCAGCGATCTGTCTTCAAAAAGGGGTCATACCATTAGAGGTGGTCCGATCTCACATGCAATGGATGAACCTACCTTCACCCACGTCGCCCCAATTTCTAGTTAAGATTCACATACGCTTAGTCCGTGTTTGGATCGATCGATCGAAACCGGAATTGCCGGAATCCCTATATTAAGGTAACTATACAAGTAAGCTGTTAAATATTTTGAAACTAATTTGACAGGGTGCCTCTGGTAGCAACAGCGCCCAGTCAAATTAGTTTCAAAATGTTCAACAAATGAGAGTTTATTAACCAGTAAAGACATACAATTTATACAGTTGATGAACTATTAAAAAGTCCTGGACGGATTGAGCTACGTCTTTCATTGCATAGTTTGATTATGACGTCAGACTACATGTGGCGTATTTCAGTATTATCTCATATCCTTGAGTGACAGATTGGATTCATCCATTCCAATCAATCACTGCTTGTTTCTCAGGAAAGGTATTATTCCGCAAGGCTCGTCATATCCACATTTACTGATCATATGCCATCTTTTGGGATGCATCCTAATTTGGAAAACGCTATTGTAATGTTAATTCAGAGTAGAAACTCTGAGTGAAGTGTTCCCAAAATGTGCAGTGTTCGATCCAATAAGTGCAGTGATCTTGGTGATTATGTGCAGTTTCTAAATTATAATAAAGCAGTGATAAACCATGTTAATAAATGTAAATATTGCTTCATCACAATGTTATCTCCGGATTGCTACTGTGTTGTGTTCACAAACAGAATGGCATAGCTCCGTCACGAAAATCTAAAGGTCTGTCCAGAAAATGTGTGTATATGATCGGAGATAACATTAATAGAATATCATTCAAGCAGTTCAAAAATTAATTGCTCAATATGTCGACAAGCGTTCATCTTGGACTTATGCAGATTACCAGTGTTCACCAAAATTGCCGTTTCAGCAACAAAGCTTAATCTTTTTAGGACCAATATGAGTACAAATCAACAACACAATTTCATAAAATAGAACATCGCTAGGTTATGTATTGGATACATATACGTAAAATGGAGTAATAAGTGAGTGACAGATTATATTCATCCATTCTCGCCATTACCATGGCAGTACATATATGCATAACTACCATTGTGAAGCATATATCGTTATAACCCGAGGCTTGCATATTTCTTTATAAATAATTCATCTATCCAATTCTGCATTTCTTATTGTCAAGCAGTCATAGACCGAGTCTCTAAATTTTGCACAGTCTTACTTACTACGAAGCATGTCTTGTCAACGTCCCTATAGAATTGTAAATCTTGCATATCTGTTTTCATTTATACAGCTTGTTTATGTCTCAGGGCGAATACGCTAGAAGTTATGATAAATTAATGTCAGTATTAGTTTTAATATCACACTAATGCGCGAGGAGATGCTCTATTCTTCTGATATATGTAATTAAATTATGCATTCTTATTTGCATCGCTACCTTTTCTTTGGACTAGCAATTTCCGAATCCCTGTTTAATACGCAGAGATGATCGATTGACTTGCCAGCACATATTAGCATGCTATGCTGGGTCTGGTATTGCTCTGGCTTGATAGAATCGTGAGTGTTTTATTAACATCTTGGAATTATGTGCATGGATAAAATAATTGAACACACATACCAATAATAACCGGATCCACGCATGCACGCAGGCACTCACGCACGTACTTGTATATCGTGGGGGTATGCGCTGGTCAGTCCTGCTACTCTGGTCCATTGCACCGCATGTACAGGATGCGTGGGATGACTGGTTAGCTGCGGTTCTCGAGGTTACGGATCCCGTATTGCCAATCTCCGAAAAATACAAAGACCAACTTCTAGAGCCGTTGGAACGATAACGTTCCAGTGTGGCCGTGCGCCCATTACCGACGAGATTGAACCTCACCATCTCGTCCCAACTATTTGTGTCACTGGTATGATGGTCCATGACTCAATTTAGGAGCCTAGACATGATAGCTAAAAATATATACTATACAAACAATGGTACCCCTTTGGCAGCACGAGAGAGAACATACATAGTACATAGAACTAAGTTGGTGTCTTGTTAACGTGGATTCGTCAGAGGTACCTCACCAATCCTTATATATCTGTGAGGTATCCCTGCAATGGATCGTCCTAACGAGGCCACTTATGTAGTTTAATATAAACCACTATGCCCCTGACACAAATATTAGTATTGTAAGAGGAAAGGGCCTCGCGTGGGCCTCCGTCATGAGAAAATGCCTTCAACGCCGACGCGGAGGAAGAGAGCTGTCAAAAAGGGCCACTCTCTTGTTCAAACCTCGCTGAAGTGTGGTCACGATTCTTAGTTTTTTCGCTCCTTTTATACTACTTGTGACCTCATGGGCAGGACGCCAACCCAATCAGCAGCTGATCTGTAGCCAATCAGCGTGCTGATAGGAACGGTGAGGGTGCTATCACGTGATAGACATCTTCTCCATTCATTTAGTACACACACACACACACACATGTTTACGACGTCCCAGTACTATTTATGATGGTGCTGCGCATGGATGTCAGAGTTCTGGCATGCAGTGCGGAAGTGGTGATGGTGGTTTCCTTGAGACGTATCTCCTATCGATAACTAAACTGAAAGGAGATATAGAACTGTACGAAATGTCCTGTAACACTGGATCATGAATTGTCACAGGGGTGGTTATCACTACCACAATTGGCTGTGAGATAATGGATGCAGATGTTGTTGCAGTGATGGTTGCTGCCGGTGTGGTTACTGCGGGTGCTGCAGGTGCGGATGTTGCAGTTGGTGTTGATGCTGATGCTGCAGGCACTGCCAGTATTGATCGTATGGGTTCTACCAGTGATGTGGTGGTGGTTGTTGGAGTGCTAGTGCTGGCTGACTATGTTGCAGATGCGCATGCTGAAACTATTTGCAGGAAGTCAGGTTGTCGTCCCTTTATGCATTTAGTTGTGTCCATCTTCCCGGTTGGAATTAATCCAATTGGAAGTCTATTTTCGAAGCGTGGTACGAGAACGTCTATATCCCCATTCTGTTCACCAGGTTACGAACAACGCATGATGTTTATATGGCAACGCATGTGTACCACCATACTGCGTGGCAGAATATAAGTATGTGTAGTCCGCACAGTATGCCCACTAAGGTAAATGGTCACGATTGACATGAAGTTTCACTCCCGAATTTCTGGAAAATGCACGCTTGCGTGGCTGTCCGTCGTATGAAGTTGAGGTACACGGATATTTCTTGTCAGTGTTCAGAGCTGCCGATTCTTCCGAGCTGTCGGACAGTGCGAGATCTTCCGAAAGCGACATACTACTCCTAAATGAGTGTTATATGCAGAACTACACACACCTAATTCAACTTGTCCTAATTTCCTAACTCATAATGCTTTCCTGGCCAATTATAAGATGAAATTAATAATACTAATAATAATAATAATAACAATAATAATAATAATAATAATAATAATAATAATAATAACAGCAGAATTTGGTTTGCGACACGAAAATGGCCTAATGCCTGATATTCACTGGTGTCGAGTTTGAAGGGAAGATACAGTTTCAGTGCGCGCTTTCCTCCTTTTATACTTTTTAGTGACGTCACAGGAGGGTAGATGACCGCACACGAAAGTTCCGGAGTGACTCAGTCACTTCATGTATGGGTGTATTTAACTTTCGTTCTCCTGGAGTCCGATTATATATTCACTTCGTAAAAAGAATATATATATATATATATATATATATATATATATATATATATATATATATATATATATATATATAAGAAGGTAGGATAGCCGCTTTCATCCCCACTCGGCAGACAATCAGGTCTCCAGAAGTGATGCTCTTTTAATTCTTGTTTTGAAAGCGCGTGGTTGATCGGAAAGTTAGGCAATGTGTATATATGTGGAGATTGGTGCTGTTGACTGTACGTATTGGATGCAAAGAATAGAAACATATGTTTTCATTTCTCTGGTCCTTAGGACAGCGTCCCTTTTATGCATGTGATCTTGAACATGCGCCTCCTCCTGTCTATGGTGTATATATTCCAGCTCGTGTTGATTGCCGGCTGGAATGTGTAGGTAAGTGAATATTTGAAATTCTCTACGGTGTTATACTGTTTTGATGCTGCTTCATCAGCCCATGTGCTAATGATTTGTATACGCAGTAGAACAGTCGTGTTCTTAATCAAAATTAGGACAGTATAGCTGCCGGTAATTCATCTTTTGGTTTAAACAGGTCTATATCTTGCGGATTTCAAGTCTACTGACTCCGCCAAGCTGGACTGCATTTTCCAGGTGGGTAGACTGCCAAGCATCCTCCTCTATGGGTAGGACTAGTCTCACCTCACCTAGACCAAACGTAAGTATAACTGCACAGCACGGAAAGTGCATGCCACAGTTTACAATTTACAATACAGTCATATGGAGATTGTGAAACAGTCATCCTGAGTGTCTGTGTCTCGGTTATGTTGGTGAATGTGATTGATATGCGTGGCTGCTTATCTGCGGATGAATCTTACGCTGTCGTGAACGGTGAAAGTTTTTATTGAAGTTGGGGGTGGGCACTGCGGTGATTGTGGTGCTAACTGTATCAGGCATGATGTATTTCACTCTGTAATGTCTGAGTCATTTTTTAGAATGGGACAGAGTTACTTTAGAGCATGGATGACCATGATGGGTGCTGTCGTACTTGCAAATTTCTTTTCAGTAGCAAAAGCCTACTCGATACCGATGACAGACTGCGGTCATCTTGCTCTCTTAATAATGCTGGCTGTTATTACTACGTGTGATTGAGGGGTCTTTGTGTAGCTGTTTACGTATGAAGATTCCAAGGGGGTGAGAGATCCGTGTAGCATGCACTGTAGGAGGCTGCGATACTTTTCCTCCTTACCATATGATCAGTTTTCCGCATTACCAGATAAGAGGGTGCTTGCGGAAAATGTTGACTCGTGCTAATGATGGTAGTGTTCGGTTCCAGGGAAGTCGGGGCTGCTGTATGACGCTACTGTAATGTGCAGTGGACAAATCCAGTTTCCCAAGCTGGGGAATGTTGATTCTGTTGCTTTTGCGGAAAAGTCAGGTTGCAGTGAGTTATGAACTCACCGCATTCGTGTGGTAGGGAATGTTGCGGAAAAGGGTGTCTCTAGCTTTTTCTTTTACACAATTTATGTGCATGCTATCTATGCTGTTGGTGGTGTTGAATGTCTCCATTATACTCCCTATGTAATCGGGTGTGTATGTAGTATTCGCACGATGAAGAATTGACATATCCAGCCTTGAGGGCAAGTGTGTTCTGTATGCTCCTGGTTTTCTGTTTCTTGGTGTGATGTTAAGACTGCTCACGGGGGTTGGGGCGGTGGTTGGCAGGGCGGTTTTGGTCGGGGATGCCCTTGGGAGGGGGTTGGACAGCACCCGTTACACGATAGTTGGTACTCTGGCATAGTTCTTAAGTACGGGCATATTCGACCCGAGAGTCTGCTGAACAGGATGCTTCCATGCCCACCTCCAATCATTGGGGAGACCGTGAAGAAGAAGTACGGCCTGGTGCAGCCTCAGCTTCTGCCTGTGGTAACTCTATAATTGTGGTAATAGCATGAAGTGGGTGGGAATCGGAAGAGTTTGTCGGAACAACTTTTCCGTCCTTCCCCTTGGACAGCACAAACTAGAAATTCTTCAGATACAACATCCCCGATCATGTAGACCCTCTCTGAGGAAGAAAATGGCGAGTACATAGCGTGTCATCGTCCTCAACATTAGTCATATGTTTGCCGGACTCCTGGGTGGTAGGATGGGGTGTCGACCTGGCACCCCAGTGCTCTGGGCTAACGTCGGAAATACATGTCTGTCTGGGTACCGGTGTTACATAGAATGCCGAGTCCGAGCTCTGCACTCAGTCTCACTAACACAATGTTTAAGTCGATCGAAGTGGATGACTGAGGTCAGGCCATCTGAGGCGCGGATCTGGTAAGTCACGTCCGACTTCTTGCATACTACCACATAGGGGCCTTTCCACTGGTAACTAAGTTTACTCGGCACATTTGCAGAACGTCGCAAATCATGAAGCCAAACCATTTTTCCCACCTCATACAGGTCTCGCCAGTCATACCACGTTTTCTGACGCCAGTGTGCAGTGGATACTGATTCTCGTACTCGCTCATGGCCCTGTTCTATCCGTTTCCGCATGAGCTCTACGTGGACAGATGGTGAATTTTTCTCTCCTGGCATCCTGGACATGGTCAGGTCCAAGGGTAAAGCTAATTCATGGCCTAACATTAACCGAGCAGGGGTATAACCCATGCTGGAATGTGCCGAAGTGCAGTATGTCATGAGCACGTATGGGAGTCGTTAATCCCAATCGTGACAATCAAGGTGTGTTTCCTTACTTAACATCCAGGCCAGCGTTCCGTTGAATCTCTCTACTACTCTCTACTATGCGGAGATCACCTGGCTCGCAATATTAGTGCAGTTCATAGGGCATACCGAAGTGGCAGAACACATTGCTAGACATGACCTCTGCTACTGTGGATGCCTCTTGGTCTGGCAAAACGAATGCTTCTACCGACTTCGTAAACTAATCTTGTAATACGAGGATGTACTTGTTTCCTTCAACCATCGTATTCAAGGGTTCGAGCACATCAATAGCCACTCGCTCCCACAGTGCACCAACAATTGTAACTTGTCGGTGTGCGTAATGGTGCTGGCCAACAGCGCGTCTTGGCATGGGACACATTTGGTGACCCTTGCCTTTACACCATCACATATCCCGAGTCAGTGGATCCTCTGTCTGATGCGATCCACTGTACGCTCTATGGCTAAATGTCCAGTATTGTTGTGCAGTTGTTGAAGTATGAGAACACGATTACACTCAGGAATTACTGTCAGGTTATTAAAGTAGATGATGCCGCATTGTATATGACATTCTCCAAACCCTTGATAGTAATATTTAGCCATTGTGGAAAGTGAGGTAACAGATTCCTTAAGAGGACGTGTCCCCTCCTGGATCCACGCATATATAGTCTGTGTTTGCGCATCTGTTGTTTGTTCATGAGCGACTGTCTACAGATCCCATTCTGCACACTGCAGTTCGGGGAACACAGGAGATGGCTGTGTTGCATGTGTCATGGTAGTTGTTACTTCTGGTTTATCCTTGAGCCCGATTCTACTCAAGGCATTATGACTGCATGGATTCCTGCCACCTCGCTACCTGACCCTCCGGATTATTTAGGTTTCTGAGCCAGCGTAGTGAGGCATGATCTGTACGAAGTGTAAATGGGTGCCCATACAGAAAGTGTTAATAATATTTGACAAAATACACCGCAGCTAACAATTTCCTCTTAGTGGTTGCATAACGTGTCTCTGTCTTATTCAGATTACGTGAACCATAACCCATTACCTGCTCTGTTCCATCTTATGTGACCTGAGAGAGAACTGCACCTATTGCATAAGCAGATGCATCTGTGTCTAAGATGAAATCGAGGTTAGGGTTAGGATGAGCACGAATTTGTGCAGTTGTCAAACGTTCATTCAGCGCACTGAAGGAACCATCACACTCGCTCGTCCTCTCGAATGGTCGATCTTTTTCAGTGATCTGGAATAACGGGGGATGCAATCTCACTAAAGTGACGGATGTATCGACGATAGTACTGGCAGAGCCCGAGGAAACTCCAGGTGTCATTTACTGAAGTTGGGGTTTGCCACTCCATTACTGTTTTGGTTTTCGAAGGTTGAGTAGCTACTCCATCAGTGGATATGACGTGTCCCCCGAACTCTACACTCTTTCTGAAAAGATGACACTTCTTAGGTTTGAGCTTGAGGTGTGCAGCATGAAGCTGCATTAGAACCTTGTCCAAGTTGGACATGGTCCGCTCAAATGAAGAGCCAAAGACGAGTATGGCGTCGATGTAACAGAGACAGATCTCCTAATGTAGGGTAGTACATACCTGCTCAATGAGACGCTCAAACGTTACAGGAGCGTTGCACAAACCATAGGGCATCTTGCAGAATTGGAAAATACCATCTCTGCATATGAATGCGGTCTTCTCCCGGTCAGCCTCATCCATGGCTTTCCTGCTAGTACCCACCAGATACGTCAAGGGTACAAAACCACTTGGATCCGGACAACGAATCTAAGTCCTGATCGTTCCTGGCTAATGGATACGCGTATTTGATGCTCATATCGTTTAGGTGGCGGTAGTCAATGCAAAAGCACACATAGATCCGTCCTTCTTGCCTGTTAGTACAATGGCACTGGTCCAGTGTGGGGGGGGGTGCCGAGGGCTCTATGATGCCTGTCCGCAACATGTCATATACTTGTTGTTGTGCTTTCGCCTCCTTGTGAATGGGAAGATGTCCTACGGGTTGGCAAATGGGTCGGATGTTTCCGGTGTTGATGGAGTGTTGCACGAGGTGAGTTTCTCCCAGATCCATATCTCTGGCAGAAACATGTTTGCGATACTTATGTAATATACATCATGCATCACGTTTGTGAGATTGAGTTAAACCAACTGTGGCGCACGAATAAATGTCATGCAGGTGTTCTGGTAAATCATTCTCAGAAGTTGTTGCTGGTGTATGTGTGGTATGTGTCTCCAGTGATTTCACATCCACCAAATGGCCACAACGATCTCTCGGTACTAGTATTATTGGGTCCGCTGTACCATTGAATACCCTAAATGGTATATGATCCTTGTTGGTTGTGGCCACGATCATCCGGGGCATTGTGAGTCAATCATGTACTCGTGGTCGGGTTCCAGCATGGCTGTGTGTGTGTGTGTGTGTTGCTTCCTAACTGTGGTGCGGTGGCCCATAGGATTTCCTTTTGTCCCAGCTCAACTGTATCCGTAGATGTCAAACTCACGGCATAAGTGCCGTGCAGTGATAATTCCAGTCCAACGGGTATGTGACGGCCGTGTATTTCTAATTCCTATTAAATGCAAAGTATGACGGCTTTGCTAGCACTGAGGAAGTCAGCATATAAGTAGTAAAGCGGTGGGTGGGGTGGCTGATCGTTATTGTTCTTCTCAGCAGGATATCTTCGAGAACAATGGCAATGGTCCACACACATGGGAGCAATGGCGATCATCTGCGCACACAAGAGAACAATACCGATCATCCATGCACACATGAGAACAATGGCTATCGTCCGTACACACAATGCCGATAGTCAGCATGCACAGTTTATGTGTTTTGAGAAGAATGTCGCCCATAATTTAGAATAAAATTATGCAACATGCAGCCACAAATCCGCAACATGCGGTCGCATTCCACAACATGCAGTTGTGGTGGTAGTGCTTAGTGGTTGGTGGTGAATGGCGGTCCTGGTGGTAGGTGTGGTAGTGGTGCTGGTGGTGGTGCTAGTGGCGCTGGTGGCGGTAAAGGTGGTGGGTGATGGTGTTGATGCTGGTGGTGGTGGGTGTTGGTGATGATGATGATTGTGGTGGCAGTGGTGTGTGGTTGGTGGGCGATGTTTGTTGTCACAATGTCTAGACAAATGGATGGCCAGCAGAGCCAGTCATTCCAATGATACATTTTCAAAAATAGTTTTCTGGCACACGCATGTGCACAAGGGCGCATACCGGTTCATGCACACACATACATACGCACAAGGGCACAACATATAACTAGGAGTATCGCATAGTAGCATATGTGCATATGTGCGAGACCTTTATTAAATACATATTGACATACCCTCTCCAACCTATATCCCATTTTTCAGACACTGTGCTCTCACTTATTCCAACCACAATGTCTAGACAAATGGATAGCTGTCAGGGCCAGTCATTCCGATGATAAATTTTCAAAAGATAGTCTTCTCTTGGGCTGCAAGTATGAATATGAAGACATTCGCTAGGGGTTGGCGGGTGGGTGGGTGTTGCTGACTTCTGCAAATTATGTATTCTTGAGACTTTGGCTCGAGTTACAGGTGATAACTTAGGCCAAATCTCAGGGTTAACTCTGGTGACAAGTAATGAATCACAGTTTCCTGGGCGTGTATAATTTGTAATTTTATCTCTCAGTTTTTCCTCTGGCAACTTCGTATTGTTTAGATTAGTCACAACTCTATCCAGTTGGTCATCAATATTAGTTGACAGCTTTTCTGCTGAATCATAAAATGTGTCTAACTTTGTTAAAGTACTTCCACTTGAAGAATCTTCTGACTGTGGCGTATCAATGTTTTCTGATCCATTAATAGACCCATTCTCATTGTCATAGTCACCATGTTGAATCTGCTCACAGAACATTTGCATCTGCTCAGCCAAAGGTCTGAACTATAAATGTCAGTCTTAAAAAATCTGAGTGTTTAACCACATCAGTGTCAGATGACTTACTGCTGGATGTTCGATCCATCGATACAGTTTGCGGGGTGTGCTGCTCCTTGTAGGGCCCTTCCCCTCTCTTTCTTCTCCTCGACTGTGTCACCAGGCAAAAAATGCAATGAAACGGCGACTAACTTCACCAGGCACACAGTCATGAACGGTGGTGTTGTCCTCTGACCTACTAGCTGTGCCACCAGGCATGTCACTGCCATGAATTGGGACATTGTGTGGCTCTTGATTGCTAGATCCAATACATCCAAACACCAACATTTCCTTTTTGTGACGACATAGTATAACTCGTTCTATTCAGAAAAATCATCCACTACCTAACATTTGTGTAATTACTACAACAAGATATAACACTATGGGCCCACATCACATACAGTAAAAACAGGTTGACTGATGTTGGAGGCATAGCCATGATCTGGGATTTTTCCTCTTCTTGGTGAAGAGCGTGAAGCCGGAAGAGTCCATGGATGTCCCCGTGGCTGACCATTCAGAGCATTGAATTAGGTGTTCGTCCCTACATCAGATCAACCTCCGTGACGCCCACCTCGGCCAGCACATCAAGCAAACATGGACAGTCGCCAGTGTGCAATGTGTTTGGTGCGGTGATCTTGCCTTTGGTATATGAATATGTTGTTGTGTCTCTCCCGCTGAGGGTGTGCATTCCAAGCAACTCAATATACATTGGCCCTAGGTCAGCACAGGTGGCGTTGATATCCAGTACTGTCCCATCCCAGCACTCTATCTGCACTTTGCACTCTAGCTCCCGATACACCCAATAGACCAGTTGGACAAAGACATATGTGTCATCATCAAGTACTCGTATCACGCCACTGGCACAGTTGGCAGTCCCAAGGACATAGAGGATCATTGTGATGTCTGCCTCATCATGACCAAAACACCATCATCCCGAGTATCCATTGTCACGTTCCCTGATAGAATGAAGGTACAGAACATGTTTGTCAGCCTCTGCTCATTGTTCTTGCTCGTCATGATTGCATCTCTTTTGGGCAGATGACTGGTAAAGGAGAGATCATAGTCGATGGTAACTTCAGCAGCATGCTGCATTCTCTCATGATCCTTAGCAGAGACGTCCTGGTACTTGTTGAAGGCAATGGTTTTCTCAGCACCAACTGGATACGGACTAAGACGACCCTGGATAGACGCAATCAGATCTGAGGGGCTGCCGCTGTGGCCACACAATATGGTAGAAGAGTTGCGAAACACCCATGATGATAATGCCGGCAGTTGCCGGCGAGATCCCAAGTACACTAATACATTTAGATAGCCCCACTTTTTAGCATGTCAATGGTCGAGGCAGGCACTGCACATTGCTCGTAGGCAACCCAATGCCCAAGTTCCATCTGCCGCTGCTGACCAATCATCAAAAGCTGGAGAAAAATGTTATCAAAGTCGATGACTGGCCTGACCTTGTTAACTTTGAACAGCTTCTTGGGAATATCCATCGTCTTGATGGGGCTACTAATAAAGTCGAATAACCCATCAGGTAGACTGGCAATGTACTTGCTTTCCATCTTTCCTCCGAATCAGTCACATTCACAAAAGCAGGGGCAATGTGGCGATTTACGGGATTGTAAAGATGGAGACGGTTATCTTCTAGTGGGTGAGGGTGCTTATCGACCTCTGCAGCAATAAGACTTCGATCTTCTGCATCCAACACGCGCCGGTGCCTCAACTCCTCCTTGTGCTGCTTCTGTGCAGAATACCCTATTGGATCAGAGGAGTACATATAGTCCGCGAGTTCTGACACATGCATGGTGATGGCGAAGGCATCAATCTACTGACAAACATGCTCAGCGAGTCTTGCCCTTGAGATCTCCCTTGCTGATCTTGATGGCAGTCTGCTCACCAAACTGGGCAGCAGAGACACCGTTCCAGTAATCGTCATAGTGCCAACAGACCAAGCCATCAGACACAAGGTGCACCTCGGCCTCGGCATGGATCACACACATTTCCAGCAGGTACTAGGTGAGATAGCGGGCACTGCACATAGCAGCGAGGAAGATATAATTCTGCTTGTGGTCTATGGACAGCTGCTTTAACTAGATGTCTAACTACCACCCCATCACCCCTGCGCTCCCTCCGTCCCGACTCTCTCTCTCCCCTCTCTCTCTCCCTCTCTCTCTCTCTCTCTCTCGCTCTCTCTCTCTCGCTCTCTCTCTCTCTCTCTCTCTCTCTCTCTCTCTCTCTCTCTCTCTCTCTCTCTGCACAACTGTTTGGTTACTGCAAACAGCTGCAGGTCCATGGAAGGATGGACGTATGTCAACCCATCTCAAGAAGTGACCCCTGCATGTTTGTGAGTCTTGTGAGGATCATTTCTGGGTGAAAGGGTGATGCGCCAATCAGTGGGCCGAACAAATAGGTGCTCACAGGTTTTAGTATGCCCTGGCTCCTGGTTATCTAATTGTTGAAACAATCTCACTCCATAGCATCTTGCCCTTTTCTCAGGCTGCTGAGTCACCGTCTGCCCTTGGACAGCCATAAGACTGGACTGTCGAGTAGATGTCTCCATGTAGGTAATCTTTAATAGTCTTAAGTCCAGCATAGTGCTTACGTGTAATGTCCCGGTTACTCCCTACAGAATTGGTCTGCTTGGACGCAAGGTGAGGGTACTGATGACAGGCTGAGTGCTGCCGGTCTCAATAATCCCAGCTGGGTGCTTTTGAAATTATGTTGTCTGGCGTGGCTCTGACGGCGACCATTCGGAGTCGATACCAGTCGAAGTTGTTATAACAGCCAAATACGAGTCCGATTGTTTGACTTCGCACGATCATCTGATATAGCATGCCAGCATTGTCACAGATATACGCCACTGAGTTTAACACCACCGCACCTCATCATGCGACGCAGTCAGCCATCATCGAGGTCTGGTCAGCATGCACATGGATTGTCCTGAATTCGTCATAACAGCGAATATGATATTTTGCTTCAGCTGTAGTTAAATAATACACACTATTACAATGCACCGCAACTTCCCAACCCCATACATCAGTAGGATCATCACACTGGTCCAATATGGCACCATTGAAAGGTGAAGCACACCTATCAGGATGTTTAGGATCAACAGGTTCACAAAGTTTAGCACAAAACAAACATTTTTTAAACTCAAACTCTTTTACCTGTGACCCTCTGATTCTCGCAACCGGTGGTTCATCGCTGCCTATTGAACCATCCCTCCTCTTCTTAGCCTCAACGGTTTTGGCATGCTCCTACGCTGTGAATGAACAAGAACATTTTCATAAGCGCTCCTTGAGAGCCTGCATTTTAGTATGGGTCTCAACATCATACCCCTCGATTGCACTTTCAATGACGTTCTTAATTCTTTGTAGTTTGAATGCTTGGAGTGGTTCTGACCTACTGCAGATTGGAAGGAAGCACATCCCATCTTCAACAGATACATCAGCCATCTCGGACTCATGCACAAGAAATATTAGAATTAGTATGGTATAGGAAGCAGCAATGTGCATAGCCTCGCCTTAATAACATTGACGTCATTCCAGGGGATTAGATCCCTCAAATCAGCCCCTGGCGTGAGTTGGCTGACTAATAAAACAAGCCAGGCCAATAACAGGAGTATTCATTTAAGCGTTCATTAGAATATTATTCAGCATACAATTCCCCTTCATTTGGGCCTAATTTTAAGTATGTGGCAATTCTTTTAATATTTGACCTCAGTGACACATGTATTTTGACCTTTACCTGCCATTCAGCCCCTGATCATGACCTTGAATTTAAAAAATAAGATCAGAAATCTCTTCTACACACCTCAAAAACCATGAAACGAGGTATTGTACATAATTCTAGGACAAATAGATCAAAAGTTAATTTTGCAAGATGGTGACCAGCGGCCATCTTGGATGTATGCAAGTTATCAGAGTTGCCCAAAGTTGTAGTTTCGGCAACAAATCTGAATTTATTCTAGGACGCCATATGAGTACAGATCAACAAAAAAACTTTTGCGTATGCATGGAATAGTATGAAGAGTGCACACGCAACAGCAATGGAGATGCACTGGTGCCATTCCTTATTTCCGATGGCCTATTTGCCACACATATGGCTTTCAAACACCCATGCCATCACCGGACAGCATGCACTGGGCACATTGTTGATTGCAAAGGCCCAAAAGGGTCTAAGGCTACAATGGCTGTCTTCAACCAAACAGACTTCATTCCATGCAAGACAGAAGCAAACCCCCTACTTCGAGATGCTCGTTTCTATGGAGGCACAGACCTCAATTCTGACCATAAGCCTTTAGATGAACGATATCTACATAATGTATAAATGCCATACAAGGCAGGAGGGTAGAGTCACCTATGACCTACCCACGCTCATCGGCAACACAGACACTCAAATGTCTTAAGAAAAGGCCCTCGGGGAGCAGAGAGCTAACATCGACGTCAGCTCTGATCTAAACGAAGCCGTAACCAAAATACTGAAATCTATGGAATCATCAGCTACCAGCACCATGGGTCTTCTTAAAAACTCCCGAACTAGGTATACCGACGATCCTCTAGGATTAAAACTGTCAGGAGAGCAGAAAGCGTTACGCGCATCTATCAACGTGGCGAAAGTGAAGAATATACCACACTACGCTGGGAGCGCAAGAACGTTCTGGCCCATGTTAGCGAATACTTAAAAGATCTTGCTATTCAACAAACAGACGTCCTAGCCGATGAAATCACTGCCACATGACTGTCACAAATCTTTCTGGCATCCTGAGCCATGAAGGTAGTTACTCACCACAGCTTACTGTACACAACTCTGAGGGGCACTTTATCGGGACTGGCCAGGGGAAAGCCGATGCGATTCGAGAATGGTTCAAGGAATAGTTCACTGACCACGATGATGAGTGCTTGCACCCGTTCTCAGGAGCCACCAGGCGATTACTAACACCAATTAAAACGGTAGAAGTTGAGAAGGCACTTAGCACACTGAAAGATGGGCATGCACCTGGACATGATAGCATGAGCAATGAACTATTCAAATTATGCAGGTGATATTATCTCAAAACCGCTCAAGCACATATTCAATTCGGTTTTTATGAACCACCTTCCCATCAACGCTGTAGGCTAAGGAACCTTATCATGCTACCCAAACCCAAGAAGCTACCTGGCCCCCAAGCCAATCTGCTGCCCATTGTGCTCCTCAACAGCATACGGAAAATCCTAGCTAATGCTAGTCTAAGCCGCATTCGAGACAAGATCAATGACTTCACCGGATCAAAGTGGCTTCAAACGTGGACACAGTTGCGCAGACATTATATAGCCTCAATGAATGCTTGTGTTGGTAGTCATTGCCCAAACAATGAGATTTCCACAAAATGTGCATTCATATGTCACAAGCCATCAACACAATTAAATGGTCAAAGATGTACTATGCCACCCCAGTGGCAATGAAGATGAGCTGCAGCTAGTAAGACTACTGTACCCAGACACCAAGTTGAGAGTACGAGTCAATTTAGTGAAGTCTGTAATGCTTGAAACATCAAATGGCTCTCCAGAGAGAGATGGTCTATCTTCTGTGAGTTTCACCTGTTACCTTGCTGCTGCATCGACATCCGTGCGGGAAAGTTCGATAGGACCAACACACATGCACGCACGCACGCACGCACGCACGCACGCACGCACGCACGCACGCACGCACGCACACACGCACGCACGCACGCACGCATGCACTCACTACCGCACGCATGCACGCACCCACGCACACAACCCACCCCACCCCATTTTTCATACTGAGTCTGCTGCTAGAGATGGAATAATCCGGCTATGTGAACTTCATAGACTAGGAAAAGAAGCCCCTTGACGAGCGTCTCCCAATAGCTGCAAGCAAACTAGTAATTGCGAATGAATCCAAGATAAAGTTCGTCCACATATACCGATCTACAAAGGATGACACTAGAGATGACATTCAATTTCGTGCCAGTGAACCATGGACGAAAAGTCAAATCCTGGACTAACTGCATTGCAGTACTGCTGACATTGCTGCACGCTTCGTCATGGGGAGTATGGCTTTCCAATCCTTCTGGAAGCTATGGATTCGTAGATCAAAGACGCCCTTGATAAAAAAGGATTACATTTATACAATGCAACCTGCACATCCTTGATGTTCTATAAATGTAAAAGCTGGGAAGCGCCAAAGGCAGCTTAAGACAAATTCGATGCCTATCACAGAAAACACATATACATCATCACCGGACACCGATGGCCAAACAGCATACTTTCCCATGATACACTATACAAGATGTGCAATACGTCGCCGCTGTCTGTAACAGTCTGCCATCAAAGATGGTCCATGCTTCGCCATGTGCTAAGGATACCAAAAGATACACCAGTGCAGAGAGCCTTGGAATTCGCCCTGCTCGGGGTCAGAAAATATAAAGCCAGGAGATGATGCCATTGCGAATAATGCTATGAGCTGATCTCAAGAAATCGGAACTCGATGCACTCAAGTCAAGAATGGACCTAAGGAAGCTACGGATTCCGGCTGAGAACAATATACATTACGCAAACGTGAAGAAGGACTGATTGCAGCTATAGGATGTTTCTACTACTACAGCCACAACATACAGTAATCACACATCATACAATGACTGGCTCGGTTATTGAGCCAGTCATTACAGTGGTAAATCGTCAAAAGTATGCTTCTGCTAATTGGCATTCCTCGAGATAACTGCAAAGGCGTATTTTGGCCGGATTCGCCACGCAAATGTTAGTATTTAACTTCACTAATGAAAGATTTTTGAAGCCAAGAGATGACAGATCCTCAAGATGGATGGCCTAAGCACACTATCTTGTGTGCACAAAAGCAGGAGCCAGATATAGGCAGGTTAGACTCAATGTAACCATTCATGTCCATCGAGAGTCGCACTTCAAAGAAGAAGATCAATAGTCTTGTCTTTTGTTGTTGTGTTTGGCATTTTTTTCGTTTCCGGTTCCATACTATATGTATCTGCCTATTCCAGCACATATTGCCCGCCCTTGTACGCTCATCTGTGCAATTTAAAAAGCACAAATGTAATCATGCAGTTAACTCCCTTGCACTCGTCTTGTAAAGTTACAATGATCGATTTAAGTGCAGCATTTACTTTTCAACCGGTTACTTTTTGTGGAATTATTGACATATTTATACAGCTGGGGAATTTACTGAGGGAATAAAAGATCAATTGTTTTTTGGGCGGTCAAATTGCAATGTGTGATCTAATTGTTTTGCTTGCATTCAAATTAGAATGTGGCCAATATTTTATCATTCTCCCTGCCAAAACCGAAATTTTATTTCACAATTAATGCATTGACGACTTCGCTCAATCTCCAATTCAGCCCAGCGCAATAGTGATTAACTAAATTAGCAACTTATCAAACTGCCTGTATGAGACCGCCGTACATATAATAATAGCTATTTATCATAATTATCATCGAGACGTCTATTACCAGTGCCTAATTCCAAGGGAATCTAATTGCTTACATCTACATTAGATCGGTAAGGATGTAAGACCATTTATTCATAACGACGAACATCGTCTTCATATTCGCCATCATCTGCGTCCGCGGTGGTGGTTGTGGCGGCACCAGAGGCGGCTGCCGTGATGCCGGCAGCAATGGCTCTTCATACATTAAAACATACATCAAGCATTTTCTTGGAGGCTGGAGAGCCCATGCATTCCCTGAACAAATGGACAGGAGATTCATCATAGGAACCTTTCTGGCCCATACCCTTAACAGGTTTCTTGACCCACCCTGGCTAGAATTAAATATATACCTTATATGAGGAGAGCGTTGCAATCGCCTATTTCTAGTATGAATAATTCTTAACATTGCCTAAGAACTATAATACTGTGGTGGTGAACACCCACTACACTATACTGTGGCCTCCGACCGCCTGCGCAATAATACGGAAACGACCAAAGATTGCCGAGCTTTTACGTCATGCTCGTGACGTGTCCTTGGCGACAAAGGACGTGATCGGGAGAGATCTTGACGCGGCCTTCCAGGGCACACCTAACCAGTTTGTCTCGGTCGGATAAGTCTTTCCATAGCTGTTCTACTACTGTTACTGCTATCTATTAGTATACTGATACGCACAGGCACGATAATACCTTTCATCCCAATGTTGATCTCTTCTTTGGTGGATAAGTAGTCGTATTGATCAAGGATGAACTATGCCGAGTATAATTTATGAATACGTATACATTGGATCTCGTTAATTAGTGTACTATTTAATAAACATTCATAGGCAGCAACAGCAACCTGTCAAATTAGTTTCAAAATATTAGACAGCATTCATTCATATGTCCCTTGAAATTGGGATTCTGAGAATGTAGGTTTCAAAATACATACATCGGTACTAACGCACGCAAAGCATGAAAGGTACTTAGCTAGAATGGGCGTGTATAGCTACAACTGGATCACTCAATTAGGAACAGAATATATACATTTTAGGGTATTCATCCAGCATTAAATGTGTACAATTCAAACATAATTAATCGATCTCCCTAAGTCAACAATAAAATAGTTTTCAAACAACTTAAATAATGACATGGTTGTATGGAGTTTTGCTATTTCAGTTTTTGTTTTCTCTAGTTATACATTTCTCTTATGCAAAATCTATTCGGAGACTTCACTTAATCTGGATTACGGGTGTGTATTGGGAGATAAATTCAGTTTTGATTGGTTTGTTGCAGGAAAGTTTTGGGAGGACACATCAATTACGCATTCATTGCGTTTCTGTAGACAGGGCAGCGATTTTGAAATGATTTATCGCCAGCCATCGTCGGCAGATATCGTCGTCCACTGTGGTGCCTTGGATATTATCGCCATTCTGGAAGATCGTTGCTATATATTTAATAGCTGACATGACGTTCTATCTGAGGTGAAATCTAAAGTCCGATGCAAGCAAGAAACCCCAATGCGTGTGAAATATGTAATTGCGCATTCTTGCTGATTCAGATATAGCCGATGGACAGTGATATAAGAAACAATTCACTAGGCATTTTTGGTTTGCCCAGAGAATCCATAATGCAATCGCTCTCGCAATAATCACAACGATTCATTTAAAGCGTAAATGGCATGCCCATTTCTCAGTTGCGATACTAAATTAATTGACCCATCTAAATATTGTATTTAAGCGTGCCACTATTATGGAAATGCAGCCCTGCATTTAGCTGTAACTGGTGCCATTTCATCTGAAGTAATTAGTGCAATCGTATATACGAATTACTCTACTCGTATATGAATGCTTTGTTATTAACATGCTGAAACAAAATATCGATTAATCAGAAAGCCCTCTTGAGATAGTTAAGATGCTTAATATTGCGAATATAGCGAACACGTGTCAACTCTGTCCATGTATGGAGCTGAAGAGGCGCGAAATAGTGGCTTGTCTAATTCTAGATGATTCGCTATGCATAAATCGATGTTAACGTGACTATATTGGTGAGTATTGATATTATATCATTACGATGTGAGATGAGATAAAGATGTGTTAACTTTCATAATAGTGGATAGCCAACGAGATGACATCCGGCAAGCTTCAAAATGACAAAACTGACTTCGGCAGTGGTTTTGAGAAATGCCCATTTACATGGCAACAGATAACAAAGATGGAAACATTACCCATGGGATGACTCGATCAGGGAGCCAGTCATTTCAGGGCTAGATTTAAAAATAATAATTGTATTGTGGCATGCAAATCAACATTTTATATGAGAAAATTGAAGATAGTTACCCAATTTGATGTCTATGAGTTCATGTTCCCATTCACAGTATTGAGTGTGGTGCGTAGGGCCTTGTGCCTACTATCTATGGCCATCCACTGAATGCTTATACAATAGTTGATGGATCGTCTTTCATCGATATATCTAAAGATGGTAGATGGTGTCAACACCAATATTGTAAAAGATCATTGGATGTGAAAAGCTGAATAGTTTCTCATTAGACCCAACCTTCTAGATGCTTGTTATTGAAGCGGCCCGATATTGTTCCTCAGTTGATGGGTTGTCCAAACGTCCAGCACGCTGTCTATTGAGAATGAATTGCGTTACGGTGATTTCTAAAGGATGTATTTCATTTGACGGAAAAAGTAGACAATGTCCTTATCAGTATTGCTGATCGCCTCATTATGCTTTAGTTAGTACGCGGGAATCGCTTTTCAGAAATGAAGACAAGCAGTTTTGCATGATTGAGGTCTTATGGCATACACAGGATTATACCCGCTACCGTCTCGATTGCGTATAATATAGTCCGCATGTATAGCAAATAGTAAGCTAAATGGAGGTTACTCAA
>JAVVLW010000991.1:0-24000 GCA_034401795.1 Chaetoderma sp. LZ-2023a
TATGCGCAAATAACGGATGTAATGCGTACGTGTTTCCTTTGGAGATAGCCTATTTTTCAAGATAATTCAAGAAAAAACCTGAACGCAGTTGGCCGCTACGCGGCCAACTGCATTCAGGTTTTTTCTTGGTGTACAACTTAGAATAACTGGCCAGCACACAATTATTATGTTAAGGCTGCACATTAAGTTTAAATAAAAATTCCCAAAAAATCACACCACAACCACACACACACCACCACCCCCCACCCCCCCCCCCCCCACCCCTCCCCACCACAACCATACACCCCGACTATTCGTCAATCACTAACACATATGCATAGAAAGATGTTGATGGGTGGAAATGGCAAAGGAAATTTTTTTATGGTGGTTGGGGGTTGGCGGCCCCGAACATCTTTTTTCAACTCGACGCGCTTATATGGCATTCGAATAATGATGAGTGTGTCTAGTCCATACTGCACCAGCAGCAAGTAAACGCTGCACCACTCGAGTCTATCTCGACCAACGGCCCTTTTCAGGGCCAACCACCTCTCTCGAAAGAGATCTCTTAACATCTGTTGCAATGTATGCATTGGTTGAGTGTGTCTATCCTCCCCTCCATTTTATAATCGGCGAGAAATCATGCTCTATAAACCGAAAATGCCATCCATGTCGCTGAACACTATCGACAGGCAGGCTGGCCGTGTCTCGTCTTCCCTCCATTTTAAAGTTTATCTTTTATAAGCACGAAAACATGCGCTCTCCTCTCCCTCTAAAATTATTCGCTGGACAATGAATGGATGGATGCAAGGGCATAGTGTGCATGAAACTACGGATGGATTAAGGCAGGAATGACGAAATTGAGCGATTGAACGAGTATTTTATGACAGAATGAGAAATGAAATAAAACTAAAGCAGATAAAGAGATCTCTTTCGAGACGTGTGTGTGGCCCTGAAAAGGGCCGTTGGTGTCTTTGTTTGACGAGTTCTTTATCCACCGAATCCGTACAGAGTACGTCCTTGACGTTTCAAAGCGTACACAACGTCCATGGCGGTGACAGTCTTTCTCTTGGCATGCTCGGTGTATGTGACCGCGTCACGGATCACATTTTCCAAAAACACCTTCAGGACACCACGGGTCTCCTCGTAGATCAGGCCCGAGATACGCTTGACACCGCCTCGGCGAGCCAGACGACGGATTGCGGGCTTGGTGATTCCCTGGATGTTATCGCGCAACACCTTCCTGTGACGCTTGGCGCCACCCTTTCCTAGTCCCTTGCCTCCCTTTCCGCGACCAGACATGACTGATAATTCGATTTATTTACGTTTGAAAAAAGCAAACTTTGAATGAACTTGAGCGATCAGCCACCTGCTATATACGAGCGAATGAGGACGTCGTGGGAAGCCGCAGACCACTGAATTATCTTTTTTCTGATTGGTCGAGAGCTGCGCACGACCGATCCCCTGCTCTGGTCTGATATGGCTGATCGTGTTTTGATATGATTTGAGTTGTGTGCAGTTTAAAATTCAATGCTCACCAGGCATATATCTAAGCGTGTATAACAACATGAACAGAAATGGCCATCCCACACATTACATCCATCCATAAATCCACCAACCCCTTTCCACACACACACACACACACACACACATGTTCAAAACAAGTGGAGGAAAACACATAGAGCTGAGTACAAGTGTATGCAATTCGTGCCCCTTAAAAAGAAAGCTTTGGCAACACATTCAACATACGTGTGGTAGAATGTCTCTTAAACGACCACCCGACCATTAATGCCATACGCTACTATCACCCTCGAGCGTGCAGATTCAAACGTGATATTCTGCATTACACATGGCAGTAAGGCTCTTTTTAACACACCAGACAAACAGAAATGGCCATCATTTGTTCATTTATAAGCAGTAGTTCTAACTAACTACATCTGCTTAAAACATTGTCACCTCTTTAATGAGACATTTCGGACAGGTTTACGTTTTAGCCACGTGCTGCATTCTATTCATAGACATGGACATTTAAGGGTGCATGAACATCATGTTATATCTACAGCAGATAAAAAGATCTCTTTCGAAGATATATGGTGGCCCTGAAAAGGGCCGTTGGGTTGCTAAAACAGCAAAATAGATGTTTAAGCGCGTTCGCCACGGATACGACGGGCCAACTGGATGTCCTTGGGCATGATGGTGACACGTTTCGCGTGGATGGCACACAAGTTGGTGTCCTCGAAAAGGCCGACCAAGTAAGATTCGCTAGCCTCCTGCAAAGCCATGACAGCGGAGCTCTGGAAACGCAGATCGGTCTTGAAATCTTGGGCAATTTCACGGACCAGGCGCTGGAATGGCAGCTTGCGGATCAACAACTCTGTGCTCTTCTGGTAACGACGGATTTCACGGAGAGCTACTGTTCCTGGCCTGTACCTGTGAGGTTTCTTTACACCACCGGTAGCTGGGGCGCTCTTACGGGCTGCTTTGGTAGCCAACTGCTTCCTCGGGGCCTTGCCACCGGTAGACTTACGAGCGGTCTGCTTAGTACGTGCCATCGTGACTGAACTTGTCTTCTCGAAATCAAAATTCGAACTGATGAGAGATAGGTAAACGAGCTTCGCAAATTCGCGGCTCGCTCACGATTGGCTCCCGCCAACAAGAGCCGCTACGCACTGATTGGTCAATCGCTTGCCATACCCAATCCTAAACTTTAGCCGTTCTAATTTCGTGGTACTATTCACGCGATCTTGACCTGTCTACCTATATTTCGCTGTGATAATCAAAGATTTTCCACGAAATAAGGGCATACCGGTCTGGCCCCGCACATTCTCGTAATAAAACTCGTTTTTCAACGGGATGCATCGACATGCAGCGCTGATTTTTGTCAATCCTTTTCATAGAATCCGCATTTCCAATAGTAAACGCTACTACACCAAATCAGCACCCTGCCCTTTGTTTACAAACACTAGACTTTCTGTTCCATTTCCATCCACCCACCCACCCACCCACCCACCCACCCACCCACCCACCCACCCACCCACCCACCCACCCACCCACCCACCCACCCACCCACCCACCCACCCACCCACCCACCCACCCACCCACCCACCTACCTACCCACCCACCCACCCACCCCGTTTCTCGCTTATTTACATGGCATTATCTTTATTTATTCACTTTTAAATTAATTAGTTCTTGACTTCATTTCTTAATTAATATCTTCATTTCCTATTAGCCTTATTTCTGTTCCTAAGCTTATGTTTACAGGCTGCCATCCAACGACTAAGCCTCCAACAAAGTCCCCCATTCCCAACCACCGCACCCAAGCCCATCAAGCCCACCAACCCACCCACCCACCCACCCACCCACCCACCCACCCACCCAAGCCCATCAAGCCCACCCGCCCACCCGCCCACCCGCCCACCCGCCCACCCGCCCACCCGACCGACCGACCGACCGACCGACCGACCGACCGGCCGGCCGACCGACCGACCAACCAACCAACCCCACGCACGACCTAGTAGATTATCTTACTAGACATTACGTCAATTAGAGAAGTGTGTGTGTGTGTGTGTGTGTGTGTGTGTGTGTGTGTGTGTGTGTGTGTGTGTGTGTGTGTGTGTGTGTGTGTGTGTTGGGGTGTGTTGGGGTGTGTTGGGGTGGGGTGGGTGGATGGGTGGGTGGGTGGGGCGGGGGGGGGCACGGAGGGCGGGACCAGGGTATTCTGATTGAGTCGAGGTACTATATAGTTGTGTGGTGCTGCTGTTGGCTAATACTATTGCTGGTGACTATATAGAAATAATTGGGACAATTTTGGAAACTTTTGTATGATTCTTTCGGCAGATGGTGGTCGTATGATCATGTGTGTGCTGGGGTTAATTTGAATTTAAATTGACTGAAAAACGGAGAGGAATGCGACTGTCTGACAATGCATTATTTGACAGATGGCGGGCGTCGTCGTTACGTTGGTTAAATAAGTCGCTCCACGACGGTGCCATGTGCTTGCAAAGCCATTCCTACGCTTATATGGCATTCGAATAATGATGAGTGTGTCTAGTCCATGCTGCACCAGAAAAATTTAAGTCTGAATAATTCATTTTGCATCATTACCTTAGCTAAAATGCATATATCGCATTATAAGATAGTAGCATTTTGGCGGGACCGGCTGTGTAGTATAGGCTGCTAAGATCGTATTCTTATTTTCCTTTCTTTATGTATATTCGCTTCCAGATTGTGCATACATCAAGATTAATGAATATATTTGTAGATTTTTTAGCGATAATTGTGAGATTTTGACGAAATATGGAGAAAATTGTGAAAAATTACCAACATAGGCAACGGGTAGCAGTATTTTTTCGGCTTTAAACGATCACAAACTCATCTAATAATAAGATGATCCCAACACGTTAGGTATCGAAATAAAGCCTGATAATTCATGAACGCGATGGCGGCAGACTTCCTATAGGTTCCGCACTATGAACGAGTAAATATTAACGGGAACAAGAGGTGATAGACACAAGTTCACCAGAATTCGCTCACGATGTGGCTAGCTGGTGTCGGCTTTCCACGACGTCCGCCCCCAATTCCATAACGCTTTTCTACACACAGTTTTCTTCATATTGATCATTGAGATTCGTGTTTGCAAGTCTATTCGTTACTCTCGAACAATTTGTCATCAAAATGGCCGATGTTTCCGCTGCACCAGCGAAAGCTGCCCCGAAGAAGAAGGTTTCCAAGCCAAAGGTTCCTGCTGCCCATCCGAAATACAGCGAGATGGTGTCCGCTGCAGTGGCCGCTCTGAAGGAACGTGGAGGTTCGTCACGACAGGCGATTTTGAAGTACATCTGCGCTCACTACAAAGTCGGTGATGAGAAATCTGTCAACGCTCACCTTAAGATGGCCCTTCGCGCTGGAGTGAAGAACAATTCTCTGAAGCAGAGCAAGGGTGCTGGAGCGTCGGGATCATTCCGTCTCGGCGAGGCAAAGAAGACAAAGTCGCCAAAGAAGAAGGCAGCCAAGAAACCAAAGGCAGCCAAGCCAAAAAAGACCAAATCGCCAAAGAAGAAGGCAGCGGCGAAACCAAAGAAGGTAAAGAGTCCAGTTAAGAAGGCAGTGGCAGTGAAGAAAGCAGTTGTCGCCAAGAAAGCAAAGCCTGCCAAAAAAGCTAAAAGCCCTGCCAAGAAGGCCGCTAAGAAGCCAGCAGCCAAGAAGGCAGCAGCGAAGAAAGCACCAGCAAAGAAGTAGACATGCTTCTGAGCAATACGCTACCTACGCTTAGCACAAACAAAGGCCCTTTTCAGGGCCAACCACATCTCTCGAAAGAGGTCTCTATCTGCTAGTAATTATTAATAAATAATTGAGGGAGTGTCTACGTATATATATTCTGTTTGTTTCTGTCTATCTATGTAATAATACATACAAACAAATTGCATACGAATATGGTCACCATAAGCTGCTGCTCGTTCATGCACCGCCACCCCACCCCACCCACCCACCACGCACACAAAACGGCAACAAATTAGACTGAACTTTGGTGTTCATTAATCGAGGTGGCCTTATTTTCGAGAAATAACTATACCGCTGACATGTAGTGAGTAGTCAGTCTGATAAATAAAGTACCCCCCTACAACTGCAGGGGAGCATAGATGTAGGGAATATACACGTTCATTTCGACATTTTATCTCAATGTCGTTTAAGAGACAGCTGATAGACAGAGTACGAATAATTCAGATAAAGAGATCTCTTTCGAGAGATATGTTTGGCCCTGAAAAGGGCCGTTGGTGTGTAAGTAAAATACTACGTTTCGTTTACTTGCTCGGCTTCTGTGTCTTCTTTGGCAGAAGCACAGCCTGGATGTTGGGCAAGACACCACCCTGGGCGATGGTGACACCGGACAGAAGCTTGTTCAACTCCTCGTCGTTGCGGATGGCCAACTGCAAGTGACGTGGGATGATCCTGGTCTTCTTGTTGTCACGGGCGGCATTACCTGCCAACTCGAGAACTTCAGCTGCCAAGTATTCAAGAACAGCTGCAAGGTACACTGGCGCGCCAGCACCGACTCGCTCGGCGTAGTTGCCTTTCCTCAACAGACGATGGATTCTGCCGACTGGGAACTGTAGACCAGCACGAGATGAACGAGACTTGCTCTTTCCCTTGACTTTGCCACCTTTTCCACGTCCTGACATGATGATAGTGGGATTTGTGAACCGACAATTAACAAGAAAGCGCCAATTTTTGCGTTCAAAATCGTTATTTTCACTATTTATACCGGCTAGAGGATTGGCTTGACAGCGAGTGTGGACGTCGTGGAAAGCTCCCCGACGTCCGCACACCGCTCAATCCACTCGCTCTTATAAAAGCTTTTCGAAAACAGTGGCGAAAAAATTCGTTTTCATTTGCACAATGGCACCGAAAACACCCACAGGTTCGAAAGGCGCGAAGAAGGCGATCAAGAAGAGCGCGCCTCGTGCTGGCGACAAGAAGCGCAGAAGGAGAAGAAAGGAGAGCTACAGCATCTACATCTACAAGGTGCTGAAGCAGGTCCACCCAGACACTGGCATCTCTAGCAAGGCAATGTCAATCATGAATTCATTCGTGAATGACATTTTCGAGCGCATTGCGAACGAGGCTTCCCGTCTGGCCCACTACAACAAGCGTTCCACCATCACCAGTCGCGAGATCCAGACCGCTGTACGTCTCCTTTTGCCCGGTGAGTTGGCGAAACATGCCGTCAGTGAGGGCACCAAGGCCGTCACCAAGTACACCAGCAGCAAGTAAACGCTGCACCACTCGAGTCTATCTCGACCAACGGCCCTTTTCAGGGCCAACCACCTCTCTCGAAAGAGATCTCTTAACATCTGTTGCAATGTATGCATTGGTTGAGTGTGTCTATCCTCCCCTCCATTTTATAATCGGCGAGAAATCATGCTCTATAAACCGAAAATGCCATCCATGTCGCTGAACACTATCGACAGGCAGGCTGGCCGTGTCTCGTCTTCCCTCCATTTTAAAGTTTATCTTTTATAAGCACGAAAACATGCGCTCTCCTCTCCCTCTAAAATTATTCGCTGGACAATGAATGGATGGATGCAAGGGCATAGTGTGCATGAAACTACGGATGGATTAAGGCAGGAATGACGAAATTGAGCGATTGAACGAGTATTTTATGACAGAATGAGAAATGAAATAAAACTAAAGCAGATAAAGAGATCTCTTTCGAGACGTGTGTGTGGCCCTGAAAAGGGCCGTTGGTGTCTTTGTTTGACGAGTTCTTTATCCACCGAATCCGTACAGAGTACGTCCTTGACGTTTCAAAGCGTACACAACGTCCATGGCGGTGACAGTCTTTCTCTTGGCATGCTCGGTGTATGTGACCGCGTCACGGATCACATTTTCCAAAAACACCTTCAGGACACCACGGGTCTCCTCGTAGATCAGGCCCGAGATACGCTTGACACCGCCTCGGCGAGCCAGACGACGGATTGCGGGCTTGGTGATTCCCTGGATGTTATCGCGCAACACCTTCCTGTGACGCTTGGCGCCACCCTTTCCTAGTCCCTTGCCTCCCTTTCCGCGACCAGACATGACTGATAATTCGATTTATTTACGTTTGAAAAAAGCAAACTTTGAATGAACTTGAGCGATCAGCCACCTGCTATATACGAGCGAATGAGGACGTCGTGGGAAGCCGCAGACCACTGAATTATCTTTTTTCTGATTGGTCGAGAGCTGCGCACGACCGATCCCCTGCTCTGGTCTGATATGGCTGATCGTGTTTTGATATGATTTGAGTTGTGTGCAGTTTAAAATTCAATGCTCACCAGGCATATATCTAAGCGTGTATAACAACATGAACAGAAATGGCCATCCCACACATTACATCCATCCATAAATCCACCAACCCCTTTCCACACACACACACACACACACACACATGTTCAAAACAAGTGGAGGAAAACACATAGAGCTGAGTACAAGTGTATGCAATTCGTGCCCCTTAAAAAGAAAGCTTTGGCAACACATTCAACATACGTGTGGTAGAATGTCTCTTAAACGACCACCCGACCATTAATGCCATACGCTACTATCACCCTCGAGCGTGCAGATTCAAACGTGATATTCTGCATTACACATGGCAGTAAGGCTCTTTTTAACACACCAGACAAACAGAAATGGCCATCATTTGTTCATTTATAAGCAGTAGTTCTAACTAACTACATCTGCTTAAAACATTGTCACCTCTTTAATGAGACATTTCGGACAGGTTTACGTTTTAGCCACGTGCTGCATTCTATTCATAGACATGGACATTTAAGGGTGCATGAACATCATGTTATATCTACAGCAGATAAAAAGATCTCTTTCGAAGATATATGGTGGCCCTGAAAAGGGCCGTTGGGTTGCTAAAACAGCAAAATAGATGTTTAAGCGCGTTCGCCACGGATACGACGGGCCAACTGGATGTCCTTGGGCATGATGGTGACACGTTTCGCGTGGATGGCACACAAGTTGGTGTCCTCGAAAAGGCCGACCAAGTAAGATTCGCTAGCCTCCTGCAAAGCCATGACAGCGGAGCTCTGGAAACGCAGATCGGTCTTGAAATCTTGGGCAATTTCACGGACCAGGCGCTGGAATGGCAGCTTGCGGATCAACAACTCTGTGCTCTTCTGGTAACGACGGATTTCACGGAGAGCTACTGTTCCTGGCCTGTACCTGTGAGGTTTCTTTACACCACCGGTAGCTGGGGCGCTCTTACGGGCTGCTTTGGTAGCCAACTGCTTCCTCGGGGCCTTGCCACCGGTAGACTTACGAGCGGTCTGCTTAGTACGTGCCATCGTGACTGAACTTGTCTTCTCGAAATCAAAATTCGAACTGATGAGAGATAGGTAAACGAGCTTCGCAAATTCGCGGCTCGCTCACGATTGGCTCCCGCCAACAAGAGCCGCTACGCACTGATTGGTCAATCGCTTGCCATACCCAATCCTAAACTTTAGCCGTTCTAATTTCGTGGTACTATTCACGCGATCTTGACCTGTCTACCTATATTTCGCTGTGATAATCAAAGATTTTCCACGAAATAAGGGCATACCGGTCTGGCCCCGCACATTCTCGTAATAAAACTCGTTTTTCAACGGGATGCATCGACATGCAGCGCTGATTTTTGTCAATCCTTTTCATAGAATCCGCATTTCCAATAGTAAACGCTACTACACCAAATCAGCACCCTGCCCTTTGTTTACAAACACTAGACTTTCTGTTCCATTTCCATCCACCCACCCACCCACCCACCCACCCACCCACCCACCACCCACCCACCCACCCACCCACCCACCCACCCACCCACCCACCCACCCACCCACCCACCCACCCACCCACCCACCCACCCACCTACCTACCCACCCACCCACCCACCCCGTTTCTCGCTTATTTACATGGCATTATCTTTATTTATTCACTTTTAAATTAATTAGTTCTTGACTTCATTTCTTAATTAATATCTTCATTTCCTATTAGCCTTATTTCTGTTCCTAAGCTTATGTTTACAGGCTGCCATCCAACGACTAAGCCTCCAACAAAGTCCCCCATTCCCAACCACCGCACCCAAGCCCATCAAGCCCACCAACCCACCCACCCACCCACCCACCCACCCACCCACCCACCCAAGCCCATCAAGCCCACCCGCCCACCCGCCCACCCGCCCACCCGCCCACCCGCCCACCCGACCGACCGACCGACCGACCGACCGACCGACCGGCCGGCCGACCGACCGACCAACCAACCAACCCCACGCACGACCTAGTAGATTATCTTACTAGACATTACGTCAATTAGAGAAGTGTGTGTGTGTGTGTGTGTGTGTGTGTGTGTGTGTGTGTGTGTGTGTGTGTGTGTGTGTGTGTGTGTGTGTGTGTGTGTGTGTGTGTGTGTGTGTGTGTGTGTGTGTGTGTGTGTGTTGGGGTGTGTTGGGGTGTGTTGGGGTGGGGTGGGTGGATGGGTGGGTGGGTGGGGCGGGGGGGGGCACGGAGGGCGGGACCAGGGTATTCTGATTGAGTCGAGGTACTATATAGTTGTGTGGTGCTGCTGTTGGCTAATACTATTGCTGGTGACTATATAGAAATAATTGGGACAATTTTGGAAACTTTTGTATGATTCTTTCGGCAGATGGTGGTCGTATGATCATGTGTGTGCTGGGGTTAATTTGAATTTAAATTGACTGAAAAACGGAGAGGAATGCGACTGTCTGACAATGCATTATTTGACAGATGGCGGGCGTCGTCGTTACGTTGGTTAAATAAGTCGCTCCACGACGGTGCCATGTGCTTGCAAAGCCATTCCTACGCTTATATGGCATTCGAATAATGATGAGTGTGTCTAGTCCATGCTGCACCAGAAAAATTTAAGTCTGAATAATTCATTTTGCATCATTACCTTAGCTAAAATGCATATATCGCATTATAAGATAGTAGCATTTTGGCGGGACCGGCTGTGTAGTATAGGCTGCTAAGATCGTATTCTTATTTTCCTTTCTTTATGTATATTCGCTTCCAGATTGTGCATACATCAAGATTAATGAATATATTTGTAGATTTTTTAGCGATAATTGTGAGATTTTGACGAAATATGGAGAAAATTGTGAAAAATTACCAACATAGGCAACGGGTAGCAGTATTTTTTCGGCTTTAAACGATCACAAACTCATCTAATAATAAGATGATCCCAACACGTTAGGTATCGAAATAAAGCCTGATAATTCATGAACGCGATGGCGGCAGACTTCCTATAGGTTCCGCACTATGAACGAGTAAATATTAACGGGAACAAGAGGTGATAGACACAAGTTCACCAGAATTCGCTCACGATGTGGCTAGCTGGTGTCGGCTTTCCACGACGTCCGCCCCCAATTCCATAACGCTTTTCTACACACAGTTTTCTTCATATTGATCATTGAGATTCGTGTTTGCAAGTCTATTCGTTACTCTCGAACAATTTGTCATCAAAATGGCCGATGTTTCCGCTGCACCAGCGAAAGCTGCCCCGAAGAAGAAGGTTTCCAAGCCAAAGGTTCCTGCTGCCCATCCGAAATACAGCGAGATGGTGTCCGCTGCAGTGGCCGCTCTGAAGGAACGTGGAGGTTCGTCACGACAGGCGATTTTGAAGTACATCTGCGCTCACTACAAAGTCGGTGATGAGAAATCTGTCAACGCTCACCTTAAGATGGCCCTTCGCGCTGGAGTGAAGAACAATTCTCTGAAGCAGAGCAAGGGTGCTGGAGCGTCGGGATCATTCCGTCTCGGCGAGGCAAAGAAGACAAAGTCGCCAAAGAAGAAGGCAGCCAAGAAACCAAAGGCAGCCAAGCCAAAAAAGACCAAATCGCCAAAGAAGAAGGCAGCGGCGAAACCAAAGAAGGTAAAGAGTCCAGTTAAGAAGGCAGTGGCAGTGAAGAAAGCAGTTGTCGCCAAGAAAGCAAAGCCTGCCAAAAAAGCTAAAAGCCCTGCCAAGAAGGCCGCTAAGAAGCCAGCAGCCAAGAAGGCAGCAGCGAAGAAAGCACCAGCAAAGAAGTAGACATGCTTCTGAGCAATACGCTACCTACGCTTAGCACAAACAAAGGCCCTTTTCAGGGCCAACCACATCTCTCGAAAGAGGTCTCTATCTGCTAGTAATTATTAATAAATAATTGAGGGAGTGTCTACGTATATATATTCTGTTTGTTTCTGTCTATCTATGTAATAATACATACAAACAAATTGCATACGAATATGGTCACCATAAGCTGCTGCTCGTTCATGCACCGCCACCCCACCCCACCCACCCACCACGCACACAAAACGGCAACAAATTAGACTGAACTTTGGTGTTCATTAATCGAGGTGGCCTTATTTTCGAGAAATAACTATACCGCTGACATGTAGTGAGTAGTCAGTCTGATAAATAAAGTACCCCCCTACAACTGCAGGGGAGCATAGATGTAGGGAATATACACGTTCATTTCGACATTTTATCTCAATGTCGTTTAAGAGACAGCTGATAGACAGAGTACGAATAATTCAGATAAAGAGATCTCTTTCGAGAGATATGTTTGGCCCTGAAAAGGGCCGTTGGTGTGTAAGTAAAATACTACGTTTCGTTTACTTGCTCGGCTTCTGTGTCTTCTTTGGCAGAAGCACAGCCTGGATGTTGGGCAAGACACCACCCTGGGCGATGGTGACACCGGACAGAAGCTTGTTCAACTCCTCGTCGTTGCGGATGGCCAACTGCAAGTGACGTGGGATGATCCTGGTCTTCTTGTTGTCACGGGCGGCATTACCTGCCAACTCGAGAACTTCAGCTGCCAAGTATTCAAGAACAGCTGCAAGGTACACTGGCGCGCCAGCACCGACTCGCTCGGCGTAGTTGCCTTTCCTCAACAGACGATGGATTCTGCCGACTGGGAACTGTAGACCAGCACGAGATGAACGAGACTTGCTCTTTCCCTTGACTTTGCCACCTTTTCCACGTCCTGACATGATGATAGTGGGATTTGTGAACCGACAATTAACAAGAAAGCGCCAATTTTTGCGTTCAAAATCGTTATTTTCACTATTTATACCGGCTAGAGGATTGGCTTGACAGCGAGTGTGGACGTCGTGGAAAGCTCCCCGACGTCCGCACACCGCTCAATCCACTCGCTCTTATAAAAGCTTTTCGAAAACAGTGGCGAAAAAATTCGTTTTCATTTGCACAATGGCACCGAAAACACCCACAGGTTCGAAAGGCGCGAAGAAGGCGATCAAGAAGAGCGCGCCTCGTGCTGGCGACAAGAAGCGCAGAAGGAGAAGAAAGGAGAGCTACAGCATCTACATCTACAAGGTGCTGAAGCAGGTCCACCCAGACACTGGCATCTCTAGCAAGGCAATGTCAATCATGAATTCATTCGTGAATGACATTTTCGAGCGCATTGCGAACGAGGCTTCCCGTCTGGCCCACTACAACAAGCGTTCCACCATCACCAGTCGCGAGATCCAGACCGCTGTACGTCTCCTTTTGCCCGGTGAGTTGGCGAAACATGCCGTCAGTGAGGGCACCAAGGCCGTCACCAAGTACACCAGCAGCAAGTAAACGCTGCACCACTCGAGTCTATCTCGACCAACGGCCCTTTTCAGGGCCAACCACCTCTCTCGAAAGAGATCTCTTAACATCTGTTGCAATGTATGCATTGGTTGAGTGTGTCTATCCTCCCCTCCATTTTATAATCGGCGAGAAATCATGCTCTATAAACCGAAAATGCCATCCATGTCGCTGAACACTATCGACAGGCAGGCTGGCCGTGTCTCGTCTTCCCTCCATTTTAAAGTTTATCTTTTATAAGCACGAAAACATGCGCTCTCCTCTCCCTCTAAAATTATTCGCTGGACAATGAATGGATGGATGCAAGGGCATAGTGTGCATGAAACTACGGATGGATTAAGGCAGGAATGACGAAATTGAGCGATTGAACGAGTATTTTATGACAGAATGAGAAATGAAATAAAACTAAAGCAGATAAAGAGATCTCTTTCGAGACGTGTGTGTGGCCCTGAAAAGGGCCGTTGGTGTCTTTGTTTGACGAGTTCTTTATCCACCGAATCCGTACAGAGTACGTCCTTGACGTTTCAAAGCGTACACAACGTCCATGGCGGTGACAGTCTTTCTCTTGGCATGCTCGGTGTATGTGACCGCGTCACGGATCACATTTTCCAAAAACACCTTCAGGACACCACGGGTCTCCTCGTAGATCAGGCCCGAGATACGCTTGACACCGCCTCGGCGAGCCAGACGACGGATTGCGGGCTTGGTGATTCCCTGGATGTTATCGCGCAACACCTTCCTGTGACGCTTGGCGCCACCCTTTCCTAGTCCCTTGCCTCCCTTTCCGCGACCAGACATGACTGATAATTCGATTTATTTACGTTTGAAAAAAGCAAACTTTGAATGAACTTGAGCGATCAGCCACCTGCTATATACGAGCGAATGAGGACGTCGTGGGAAGCCGCAGACCACTGAATTATCTTTTTTCTGATTGGTCGAGAGCTGCGCACGACCGATCCCCTGCTCTGGTCTGATATGGCTGATCGTGTTTTGATATGATTTGAGTTGTGTGCAGTTTAAAATTCAATGCTCACCAGGCATATATCTAAGCGTGTATAACAACATGAACAGAAATGGCCATCCCACACATTACATCCATCCATAAATCCACCAACCCCTTTCCACACACACACACACACACACACACATGTTCAAAACAAGTGGAGGAAAACACATAGAGCTGAGTACAAGTGTATGCAATTCGTGCCCCTTAAAAAGAAAGCTTTGGCAACACATTCAACATACGTGTGGTAGAATGTCTCTTAAACGACCACCCGACCATTAATGCCATACGCTACTATCACCCTCGAGCGTGCAGATTCAAACGTGATATTCTGCATTACACATGGCAGTAAGGCTCTTTTTAACACACCAGACAAACAGAAATGGCCATCATTTGTTCATTTATAAGCAGTAGTTCTAACTAACTACATCTGCTTAAAACATTGTCACCTCTTTAATGAGACATTTCGGACAGGTTTACGTTTTAGCCACGTGCTGCATTCTATTCATAGACATGGACATTTAAGGGTGCATGAACATCATGTTATATCTACAGCAGATAAAAAGATCTCTTTCGAAGATATATGGTGGCCCTGAAAAGGGCCGTTGGGTTGCTAAAACAGCAAAATAGATGTTTAAGCGCGTTCGCCACGGATACGACGGGCCAACTGGATGTCCTTGGGCATGATGGTGACACGTTTCGCGTGGATGGCACACAAGTTGGTGTCCTCGAAAAGGCCGACCAAGTAAGATTCGCTAGCCTCCTGCAAAGCCATGACAGCGGAGCTCTGGAAACGCAGATCGGTCTTGAAATCTTGGGCAATTTCACGGACCAGGCGCTGGAATGGCAGCTTGCGGATCAACAACTCTGTGCTCTTCTGGTAACGACGGATTTCACGGAGAGCTACTGTTCCTGGCCTGTACCTGTGAGGTTTCTTTACACCACCGGTAGCTGGGGCGCTCTTACGGGCTGCTTTGGTAGCCAACTGCTTCCTCGGGGCCTTGCCACCGGTAGACTTACGAGCGGTCTGCTTAGTACGTGCCATCGTGACTGAACTTGTCTTCTCGAAATCAAAATTGTGTGTGTGTTGTAATATTTGAGGCGTTTATATGCTAGTTCCCAATGCTAGGGTCTAGACTCACGCCTGGCCTTTATGGTTTCTGTTGAATTCTTGTGAATTCTTGTGACGTCGGTTTGTGCATTAGCTTGTGTCTCTCTCTGTGTGTATGTGTGTGTTGATCGTTGTCTCTCGATTTTGTCTCATGTTGCTGTTCTTTTCCATGGCTTTTTTTGTAGCTCCTCATGCTTGGGCGTGTGTAATGGGGATGGCCTAACCTGGACCTAACAGGGGTGGGTAAGGGATGGGGTAGGTGTTGGGTCGGGGGAGGTGTGTACGGTCTTATGTCCTGATGCACCCAAGGGGGGGCTTTAGGTCAGAGACCTCCCGGCCCCTTTGGGGGGAGTGGGGAGGTTGGGGTGTGGGGTCTTTCGGGTCCTGGGACCCATTTGGTCTTCTGGCCATCATCCGAGCAGGCACCAGCGCGCACTTGTTTGATTTGGATTGGTTAGGTAGCCCGTATGGTGACTGTGACCGTCCGAGGACGAACTCGGTCAGTCATCCGGGTTACATCCCTCCATAGTCCCCTCGAAAATTCCGAAAGATTCTAATTCTAGCAATTTGGTTTTGGTTTTGTAATCCGTATGTTGCGTGGTTCCATCCGAGGAGGGATCCATTCAGCATCCGGTTTACTTTGACTATGCCGAAATTTCTTGCCTACCTAACCCTAGCTCACGTTCACACAGTGATGGGCACTGTGTGACGGGACCTCAGTTTAAAGTCCCATCCGAGAAGACTGAGCAAGTGGGGCCAAGTACATTGCTTAAGCGTACTCCAGCAGCTTGCTGTGCCCAGAGTTGTCCGTCAGTCTGTCCATTTGTTGATTGGTTTGTCAGTCTGTTCGACAGACAAGCATACCTGCCTACGGGCCACGAAAGAGATGGACACGCGTCCATATCCCTCGCGGTCCGCCGCCAGGCCGGCCCATCTGTTGTTCTGTTGTCCATTCCAGTCCTCCATCTGTCTTTCTGCCCGTCTGTCATTGTTGTTTTCGTTGCTGCATTTTTGCTCCAGCTCCAGCTCTGGCTCTGAAAGAAATGACATTACAGATAACATACTTTAAAGGCCATGCAACACAGCAAATCATTCGCTTACACATATTTCCCCTCGGACCTGACACCTCATGCGCCTAGGGGAAAAAGTGCGAAGCGATTCCCCTCGGACCTGACACCTCATGCGCCTAGGGGAAGTGATTTGCGTTTCTCCTCGAACATGACACCTCACGAGGGTGGTGAGGCAGTAAATGCTGCAGTGACCAGGGGTCGGTTGTGGGGTGGCAGTATGCCGCAATAGCCGTAGAGGTCGATGGTGGGAAGGCACTAAATGCCGCAGTAGAGGCCGGGGATTGGAAGGCAGTAAGTGCCGCAGGACAGGCCGGGGTCGTAGAGGCCGCAGAAGAGTGCTTCTTGCGCCGTCTCACGTGTTTGCTTTTTTGACATCAGAGATAACATGCTGTATAGGTCATGCAAACTGCAAATCGTTCGCTTACACGTATTTCCCCTCGGACCTGACACCTCATGCGCCTAGGGGAAAAAGTGTGATGCGATTCCCCTCGGACCTGACACCTCATGCGCCTAGGGGAGTGATTTGCGTTTCGGACCTGACACCTCCCGAGGGTTGTCTCGGTCTGTGTCTTGGGCTAATCAGAATGTGTTCTGATTATGTGATGTGTTTGTCCGATGCAAGCACGAACTTGATTAATTCGTGGTTGATCTGTCGGTCACGCATCGCTATAATGTCTTCTATAGGGTCAAGATTGAAGTGTCCCTTTCTCAGCGTATTGATGAGTTCCTTTCTAATGTCTGCATATTCAGTGCACCGTAGGAAGAAGTGGTCTAGAGTTTCAGTCTCCTTGCAGGCCTCACATTGGTCTGTGTCTGACAGGTTGAGTTTTTTTCGTGTCTGGTTAACGCTGATCCGACCCATTCTGATGTGGCGTAATACAATGTCGCCTTGGCGTCCTGGGATGTGGTTTTGGTATTTGCGTTTGACTGCAGGGACGACTCTGTACAGGGATCTGCCGGTTGTGCTTTCGTCCCATTGTCTTTGCCATTTGCTGTTGATGTGGCTTTTGACCAGGGCATTCGCTTCGGACTTTGAGAGTCCTATGCTGGTCATAGTTCCATCTTTGAGCGCTTGCTTGGCTGCCTCGTCTGCCTGTTCATTGCCTTTAATGTCAACATGGCTTGGGACCCAGTCGATGTCCACGGTGTTGTTGTCAGTCACCACAGTTGCATACAGCTGCCGGATTTCCTTGATTAGGTTGTCCCTGCTCTTGCTGCTGCTAGATTTGAAGCTCTTCACTGAGCTTAGTGAGTCTGTGAGTATAACGTATTTGCCTGGATTTGCTGTTTTAATCCATTCTAGAGCCTTTTTAATTGCCACCAGTTCGGCTGTGAATATTGACAGGTGATTCGGAAGCTTGTACTTGAGGACTTCTTCCTGGTCGCCTATGACTACTCCTGCTCCGCATTCGCCAGAGTAGGGCATTTTGGAGGCGTCGGTATAGATTTTCCTGTGCTCCTTCCATCTGTTGTCAATGTTTTCCAGAGCGTAGCTCTTGATTAGCGCTGGTGGGTCTTTCTTGCTTATCTGTGAGGATAGGCTGTCATGCGCCTTGATCTGCGGAAGTAGCCATGGCGGGTCAGGAGCCGGCCTTGAGCTTTCTATTTCGACGTTTACCAGTTCAGTGGCACTGACGAGCTCTGTCATTAACAGGCCTGGTGGTTTGGTCTTTTTGGTCATTTTGGGCAGCACCTTGTGTCTTAGGTGCTCCTTGCATGGAAGACATACCTCCCTGGTAGGGTGGGTGGGTGCAGAGCTTTGTAGGTATGTCCAGAATTTGAGAAGCCGTTCCTCTCTTCGCAGATCTAATGGGATTTCTCCACACTCTACGTTGATTGCATCTCGAGGGCTACTCTGTGAGGCACCACAGCAAATGCGCAGGCATTTTGTTTGGAGAGTGTCAATGGTTTCTAACAGTGACTTTCTCGCTGTGGCATATGCTTCGCATCCATAGTCTATCCTTGACAGGATTAGGCCGCGGTATAGCATAAGCATGCTCGGCAGGTCTGCACCCCAGGTGTGCTTTGTTAATGAGCGAAGGAGATTTAATTGCTTGAAGCATCTCTCCCTCAGACTCTTGATGTGGGGGTTCCACGTGAGCTTTCTGTCAAATGTTAGTCCCAGGAATTTGGCTTCAGCACATGTCTTGACTTTCTGACCATTGAGGTACAGATTTGCATCATGGTTTATGTATTTAACATTGGTAAAATTGATTTGAACTGTTTTTTCCGCAGACAGTTTGAAGCCATTTTTTTTGCACCACCGTGAGACTATGTCCAGAACTTTCTGCATGGTCTTACGTGCACGGTCTATCTTCGCATATTTGTTCCACAATGCTGTGTCATCAGCGAAGATAGACCCGCCTATTGCGTTGGGACCCAGTGCATGGTCTTTTTCAATGTCTTTGGGTAGATCACTCATCATGATATTGAACAGTAGGGGGCTTATTACGCCACCCTGCGGGGTGCCGTTTTCCAATGTTTGTTCCCTAGACATTTGCCCATTAACGCGGACGCTAATCCTTCTGTTATCGAGAAAATCTCGTATCCAGAATAGGATGCGGCCACGGTAGCCAAAGTCATAGAGTTTTTTTAGGACTCCGTTTCGCCACATCATATCAAAGGCTTTCTCAACGTCTAGGAAAACTCCTATTGTTGTGTTTCCTCTTCCGGCATCTAGGGCTTTCTTGGCTGCCTCCGTCAGTCTGACTAGGTGGTCCGTAGTGCGTCTGCCCTTTCTGAAGCCACTCTGCCAAGGGTGGAGTAGACCGTTGTGTTCGAACTCATGTTCTAGTCGGTTTTTGATCATCCTCTCCATGACTTTGCAGAGACAGCTCGTCAGGGAGATTGGCCGATATGATCTTGGGTCAGTTTTGTCCTTCCCTTGTTTTGGGATAGGAACCACGATCCCCGTTTTCCATACTGATGGCATTTTTCCAGAGCTCCATACAAGGTTGTAGAGATTGAGTAGCATTTGTTTACCCTCCTCTGGCATATTACGAAGCATGTCGTATTTCAGGCCATCCTCACCTGGTGAGGAGCTTTTGCCTCTGCCAAGGGCTTGCTCAAGCTCCATTCTGTTGAAGGTTTTGTTGATGTCTCGGTTGTTAGGATCTTCGCATTTCCCTGAGCTGAACAGGTGATTGATATGCTCATCAACCTTTGTTTTGGTAGCTACAAAGTCAGGGTCATGGTTATCACTGCTACTGGTTGCAATGAAGACTGTGGCAAGCACTTCAGCTTTTTCCTTGTCGTTGGCGTGCTTTACCCCATTTGCTATGAGGGTGGGTAAGGGGTTTTTGGATTTGGTTTTTTCGCTGGCAATAGCTTTCGCTTTGCGCCATATTTGGCTCGAGGGTGTGAACCGAGTGATTTCAGAGCAGTATTGTCGCCAGTGATCGCGTTTTGCCTTTTTGATGGTTCTTGTTACCTTGGCCTGTAGTCTCTTGTGCTCGACTAGGCGTTCAATGCTGAAGTTTCTCTTTAGTCTATTCCAGGCTATTTTCTTGAGCTTAACTGCTTCTTGGCACTCACTGTTCCACCAAGGCACGCGTTTGTGTTTGGGGTTATTGTCTGGCTTTGATTGGGGGATGGCTGAGTTGGCAGCCTTGTAGAGAATCCCCATACACTGCTCATAATATTCCTCGGTGCTGGTACTAGTAATCGGTGTCTCCAGCTCCATGGCCATTGTGTGCTTGTATTCGGTCCAGTTGGCCTTTTTCAGATTCCAATTGTTCCTGTGCAGTGGCGCCTCGTTCTTGTTCTGTAGGCTTCCTATTTGTATTTTGATAGGGAGGTGGTCGCTGCCGAGGAGCTGGTCTTGGATGTCCCAGCTGGGGGTTGGTCGTAGGCCAGGTGTTATGAGGCACAGGTCCAAGACCGACCATTCTCCATCACTAGAGTTATATCTGGTGGGTCTATGGTCATTTAGTAGGCACAGGTTGTAGTTGTCAATAACCTGTTCTAATACTCGGCCTTTGGGGTTCGTGGTTTTGCTCCCCCATAGGGCATGGTGGGAGTTGAAGTCGCCCAGAAGTATTGTTTCACCTTCTAGGCCTTCAAGGAGCTTGTCGTAGTCCGAGGAAGAGTGCAACCTGGGACTATAGACGTTTACAATATTAATAGTTTCGTGATTGATTTCTATTTCTATCGTAAGGTGCTCTACGCTACTCTCACGTTGTGGCAACCTTTTGTAGGAAAGATTACTTTTTATGAGGGTCGCTATGCCGCCACCGCCTTCACCCCTAGGGGTGGTTGCAGATTCTGTGGTACGGTCTTGTCTTTCGACATTGTAGTTGTACCTTTTGAAATCCTGGTTGGGTTTCAGACGGGTTTCCTGTAGACATATAATGTCTGGGTGGTCATTTTCGTTGTGGAATGTGTTCCACAATTCGTCGAGGTTGGTATTAGACCGGGTGCCTCGAACGTTCCACTGAAGAATTTTGACCCCCATGATTAGTTCGAAGAGGAGCAAAGTTCTACGAATTTCGCAACGAGGCCGTCCACATCAACCTTGTTCCTTGCTGCTTCGTTGTCAGTGCAAACTGATGATATGATCGTCTCAATGATCAATCTGAAGGTTTGTACATTTAAGACAATTTTATGCTCTCCAACCATGGGGGTGGGACTTACCTCGCTCGTTGGTGTCCCTCTGGTGGTCTCGGCCGGCAGGTCACTGCATCTGCCAGTACTGCTAGTGGGGTTCACAGGTTTGATAGCCTGTTTTTCCACTAGAGGTACCTCCAATGTGCCGATTTGTTCAGCCCTTTGGTTTCGGGCCCTGCTCCTGCCTACAACTTTGAGCCCTTTGCAGGCGGGTTTTTTTGGCGTTTTTGTTTGCCTTTTGGGCTGTTTGCCGGCTTTTCTGGCCGGACTCCCAAGCGGGAGGGTGGGCGTGGCCGTATCTATTGTAGGTGGCTCAGTAGGAGCCTCCTCCCCTCTTTCCTGCTGTCTCGGTACTGAGCAGTCCCTCCTGGGGGTGGCCAGCTTCCTCCTTACGGAGTCAGCCCTTTTCTGCCATGCTGTACTTTCCAGAGGTATGGCTGGTCCAGGTGCTGGTATTCCAGTTGGCTGTTCGGTTTCCCTGCTTTTTTGCTGGGTAACCTTCTTCTTTGCCTCCCCGTATGAGACCTGATCTGTCGATTTGACCTTGAGGATGTCCTTGGCTTTTTGCAAAGCCGGACATCCGCGATATGCAGCACTGTGGAGCCCCTTGCAGTTCCTACAGTGGGGGGTCTGCTGGCAGTCCTCCCGTTTGTGGTTTCCTCCACAGTTTACGCACGCGCTGGCTTTTGATCTGCAGTGCTTTGCCACGTGACCCAGCAGGTGGCATCTAAAGCATCTGACGGGCTCTGGGATGTATGGCTTAACTTTGAAGCTCATCCATCCCAGTTTTACCTTACTTGGCAGTTCGTCTGACTCGAAAACCAGTTTCACTGCATAGGTCGGTCTGGCTGTTCCGCCAATCCGACCCACCCACTCCACTTTGTGTTCCCCATGGGCGTTCAGTTCCTCCTTTATATCGTCATTCGTGAAGTCCCTTGGGACTCCCGATATGACACCTACCGCTTTTTTTTGTTCAGTCTTTTTTGTGGTGTGCTCTTCGATAGACACCACGTGGCTGCCTATCATGGTGATTTTGAGCAGCTTCTGAAACTGCCCTTCACTGGTGGTGGTTACCAACACCTCCCCATCTCTCTTGTCTAGGCCAGCCAGCATGCCCACCATGGCATACAGCAACCTATATATTATCATGCGGGTTAACCCCGCAAAATCGTTTCCCGCGAGTCCCTTGACTCTGACCCTCCTTCCCTGGGTACCATTTCTCTGCCCCCCTTTTTGTCCCACTTCCCTCCCTTCCCTACTGGTCGCCCCACCCGGGGAACCCCCGCTCTGCGTGGTGGTTTGGTCTCTCCCTCCCACTGGGGAGGCCCCCTTGTCCCGAGACCTCTTGCTGGGGGTGCCTTCCCTTCCTCCCACTTCCTCCCCCTCCTCTAACACCCCGACCATCCTCTTCCTTTTGGGGCCTGGTGTGTTCTGGAGATTGCTCTCCAGGATTATCACCTGCTGAGCCACCTGTTCGTGGGTGAACTCATCCATGGCCACTTCGTCATTTTTGACACCACTTGGCGCCGCGTTGGCTGTGACTTCAGGAGGCTGCTTGAGGGAGTCAGCTTCCTCCATTTTACTTACCCAAAGGTGTGGATTGTTTAGAGGGTAGTGTGTAGTAGGATAATTTAGTAGGTACAGTATGAGAGATAGGATAGAATGCAGTAGAAGTAATGTGTTAAGGAGATGAGTAGAGTAGGCTGTGAAAGGCTGAAGTGTAGAGAGAGGAGGTAGATTATGCCTAGTAACCGTTACCAATATATCAGTGCAGTGTCATCCCCTTCGGTAAAATTCGCGAAAATTCCAACTAAGCACTGAAAGGACGATTCCAAAAAAAAAAAAATTTTAATTTTTATTTATTTATTTTTTTTTTTTTTCGAAAATTGGTGTCGAAGTCGATCAAGACTAGCACTAATGGCCGACAAATGCGGCTGTTTGAGTGGCGAAAAATCTAGTGTTCTAACTCACGCAGACGAACATCCAAAAGAAAATTGATCAAAAAGGTTTTAAACAGATTTTAAGGTTACGAAATTTATTAAAATAATTTAATAACAATACCTTGTAGTTACGACTCGGGGAGCACAGCAAATAAACGTAAAAATAAAGAGCTTTGTTTTCGAAAATGGCGCCAAACACAAACGAGCAGGACAACCCTAATGGCCGACAACAACAACGATTTTACTGGCGGAAAAGCTAGTGCTTGATGCACGCGAACGAGCCTCAAACGGAAAATGTTTAAAATAGCTTAAAGAAAAGAATTATCAAATAACACTGTTCCTTAAACTCTAGTCTCACTAAGCACTATAATTTTTTCGCAAACGCAATAATGGACGCAAATTACACTAATCTAAAACACGTCTATCATCAACGAACGCAAATTTTGTATGTGCATTTCCAATAGTAAACGCTACTACACCAAATCAGCACCCTGCCCTTTGTTTACAAACACTAGACTTTCTGTTCCATTTCCATCCACCCACCCACCCACCCACCCACCCACCCACCCACCCACCCACCCACCCACCCACCCACCCACCTACCTACCTACCCACCCACCCACCCACCCACCCCGTTTCTCGCTTATTTACATGGCATTATCTTTATTTATTCACTTTTAAATTAATTAGTTCTTGACTTCATTTCTTAATTAATATCTTCATTTCCTATTAGCCTTATTTCTGTTCCTAAGCTTATGTTTACAGGCTGCCATCCAACGACTAAGCCTCCAACAAAGTCCCCCATTCCCAACCACCGCACCCAAGCCCATCAAGCCCACCCACCCACCCACCCACCCACCCACCCACCCACCAACCCACCCACCCACCCACCCACCCACCCACCCACCCACCCAAGCCCATCAAGCCCACCCGCCCACCCGCCCACCCGCCCACCGACCGACCGACCGACCGACCGACCGACCGCCCGCCCGACCGACCGACCGACCGACCGACCGACCGACCGACCGACCGACCGACCGACCGACCGACCGACCGACCGACCGACCGACCGACCGACCGACCGACCGACCGACCGACCGACCGACCGACCGACCGACCGACCGACCGACCGACCGACCGACCGACCGACCAACCAACCAACCCCACGCACGACCTAGTAGATTATCTTACTAG
>JAVVLW010000993.1:0-85000 GCA_034401795.1 Chaetoderma sp. LZ-2023a
CCCAAGCCCATCAAGCCCACCCACCCACCCACCCACCCACCAACCCACCCACCCACCCACCCACCCACCCACCCACCCACCCACCCAAGCCCATCAAGCCCACCCGCCCACCCGCCCACCCGCCCACCCGCCCACCCGACCGACCGACCGACCGACCGACCGACCGACCGACCGACCGACCGACCGACCGACCGCCCGACCGACCGACCGCCCGACCGACCGACCGACCGACCGACCGACCGACCGACCGACCGACCGACCGACCGACCGACCGACCGCCCGACCGACCGACCGACCGCCCGACCGACCGACCGACCGACCGACCGACCGACCGACCGACCGACCGACCGACCGACCGACCTACCAACCCCACGCACGACCTAGTAGATTATCTTACTAGACATTACGTCAATTAGAGAAGTGTGTGTGTGTGTGTGTGTGTGTGTGTGTGTGTGTGTGTGTGTGTGTGTGTGTGTGTGTGTGTGTGTGTGTGTGTGTGTTGGGGTGTGTTGGGGTGTGTTGGGGTGGGGTGGGTGGATGGGTGGGTGGGTGGGTGGGGCGGGGGCACGGAGGGCGGGACCAGGGTATTCTGATTGAGTCGAGGTACTATATAGTTGTGTGGTGCTGCTGTTGGCTAATACTATTGCTGGTGACTATATAGAAATAATTGGGACAATTTTGGAAACTTTTGTATGATTCTTTCGGCAGATGGTGGTCGTATGATCATGTGTGTGCTGGGGTTAATTTGAATTTAAATTGACTGAAAAACGGAGAGGAATGCGACTGTCTGACAATGCATTATTTGACAGATGGCGGGCGTCGTCGTTACGTTGGTTAAATAAGTCGCTCCACGACGGTGCCATGTGCTTGCAAAGCCATTCCTACGCTTATATGGCATTCGAATAATGATGAGTGTGTCTAGTCCATGCTGCACCAGAAAAATTTAAGTCTGAATAATTCATTTTGCATCATTACCTTAGCTAAAATGCATATATCGCATTATAAGATAGTAGCATTTTGGCGGGACCGGCTGTGTAGTATAGGCTGCTAAGATCGTATTCTTATTTTCCTTTCTTTATGTATATTCGCTTCCAGATTGTGCATACATCAAGATTAATGAATATATTTGTAGATTTTTTAGCGATAATTGTGAGATTTTGACGAAATATGGAGAAAATTGTGAAAAATTACCAACATAGGCAACGGGTAGCAGTATTTTTTCGGCTTTAAACGATCACAAACTCATCTAATAATAAGATGATCCCAACACGTTAGGTATCGAAATAAAGCCTGATAATTCATGAACGCGATGGCGGCAGACTTCCTATAGGTTCCGCACTATGAACGAGTAAATATTAACGGGAACAAGAGGTGATAGACACAAGTTCACCAGAATTCGCTCACGATGTGGCTAGCTGGTGTCGGCTTTCCACGACGTCCGCCCCCAATTCCATAACGCTTTTCTACACACAGTTTTCTTCATATTGATCATTGAGATTCGTGTTTGCAAGTCTATTCGTTACTCTCGAACAATTTGTCATCAAAATGGCCGATGTTTCCGCTGCACCAGCGAAAGCTGCCCCGAAGAAGAAGGTTTCCAAGCCAAAGGTTCCTGCTGCCCATCCGAAATACAGCGAGATGGTGTCCGCTGCAGTGGCCGCTCTGAAGGAACGTGGAGGTTCGTCACGACAGGCGATTTTGAAGTACATCTGCGCTCACTACAAAGTCGGTGATGAGAAATCTGTCAACGCTCACCTTAAGATGGCCCTTCGCGCTGGAGTGAAGAACAATTCTCTGAAGCAGAGCAAGGGTGCTGGAGCGTCGGGATCATTCCGTCTCGGCGAGGCAAAGAAGGCAAAGTCGCCAAAGAAGAAGGCAGCCAAGAAACCAAAGGCAGCCAAGCCAAAAAAGACCAAATCATCGCCAAAGAAGAAGGCAGCGGCGAAACCAAAGAAGGTAAAGAGTCCAGTTAAGAAGGCAGTGGCAGTGAAGAAAGCAGTTGTCGCCAAGAAAGCAAAGCCTGCCAAAAAAGCTAAAAGCCCTGCCAAGAAGGCCGCTAAGAAGCCAGCAGCCAAGAAGGCAGCAGCGAAGAAAGCAGCAGCAAAGAAGTAGACATGCTTCTGAGCAATACGCTACCTACGCTTAGCACAAACAAAGGCCCTTTTCAGGGCCAACCACATCTCTCGAAAGAGGTCTCTATCTGCTAGTAATTATTAATAAATAATTGAGGGAGTGTCTACGTATATATATTCTGTTTGTTTCTGTCTATCTATGTAATAATACATACAAACAAATTGCATACGAATATGGTCACCATAAGCTGCTGCTCGTTCATGCACCGCCACCCCACCCCACCCACCACGCACACAAAACGGCAACAAATTAGACTGAACTTTGGTGTTCATTAATCGAGGTGGCCTTATTTTCGAGAAATAACTATACCGCTGACATGTAGTGAGTAGTCAGTCTGATAAATAAAGTACCCCCCCTACAACTGCAGGGGAGCATAGATGTAGGGAATATACACGTTCATTTCGACATTTTATCTCAATGTCGTTTAAGAGACAGCTGATAGACAGAGTACGAATAATTCAGATAAAGAGATCTCTTTCGAGAGATATGTTTGGCCCTGAAAAGGGCCGTTGGTGTGTAAGTAAAATACTACGTTTCGTTTACTTGCTCGGCTTCTGTGTCTTCTTTGGCAGAAGCACAGCCTGGATGTTGGGCAAGACACCACCCTGGGCGATGGTGACACCGGACAGAAGCTTGTTCAACTCCTCGTCGTTGCGGATGGCCAACTGCAAGTGACGTGGGATGATCCTGGTCTTCTTGTTGTCACGGGCGGCATTACCTGCCAACTCGAGAACTTCAGCTGCCAAGTATTCAAGAACAGCTGCAAGGTACACTGGCGCGCCAGCACCGACTCGCTCGGCGTAGTTGCCTTTCCTCAACAGACGATGGATTCTGCCGACTGGGAACTGTAGACCAGCACGAGATGAACGAGACTTGCTCTTTCCCTTGACTTTGCCACCTTTTCCACGTCCTGACATGATGATAGTGGGATTTGTGAACCGACAATTAACAAGAAAGCGCCAATTTTTGCGTTCAAAATCGTTATTTTCACTATTTATACCGGCTAGAGGATTGGCTTGACAGCGAGTGTGGACGTCGTGGAAAGCTCCCCGACGTCCGCACACCGCTCAATCCACTCGCTCTTATAAAAGCTTTTCGAAAACAGTGGCGAAAAAAATTCGTTTTCATTTGCACAATGGCACCGAAAACACCCACAGGTTCGAAAGGCGCGAAGAAGGCGATCAAGAAGAGCGCGCCTCGTGCTGGCGACAAGAAGCGCAGAAGGAGAAGAAAGGAGAGCTACAGCATCTACATCTACAAGGTGCTGAAGCAGGTCCACCCAGACACTGGCATCTCTAGCAAGGCAATGTCAATCATGAATTCATTCGTGAATGACATTTTCGAGCGCATTGCGAACGAGGCTTCCCGTCTGGCCCACTACAAGAGCAGCAAGTAACTGAATGCGAGAGGACGGGAGCAGTACACGCTAGAATGGGACGGAGATCGATGCATGTACACGTGTTTTTATATACATATATATATCTCATCTACAAATAGTGAGTACAAGATAATATAAGTTGAGTGGCTATCGAAATTTGATAAAAATTATCCATAAAAAAAAAATAATAAATCTTTAATCAATTGAATAAATAATCGAATTCTAATCCAAATTTATAATATATTAATTAATTAACCAAATTTCGAACTGATAATGTTACATAATGATCGTCAGGGCGGGGGGGGGGGGGGGGGAGAAGGCGGGTGTTTGGCGGGGTCGAAAATGCGTGATCGCCACGTGTGTTCAAAACCGCGAAAAGCATCATGCTGCTAAACACGGCTCCAGAACGTCTTGGATAATTAATTAATCATGACACGAATAAACAAATAATTTAAAGAAAACATTAATCAAGAAACCACCATAGAATTTTATGTTATAATCGCCAGAGAGAGCTCTGTTGTTGAAAACGTCCCTGATAGCGCAGCTTGCTGGGCCGATGCTGAGCCGACTGAAAATATTGGCGCGACGTGGGCCCCGCATCGGCCCGGTAAGCTGCGTTATCTTCGATGAACAACATGCGCGATGTTTCGGCTCGGCGTTGGCATTGGAATTGATTATTTAAAAGGGAATGAGATAGTAGACATAAATAATTAACGTGTCTCTGGTATAAAATCGCATCCATGAGGTTGTAATTTATCCAAACTAAAGCCAAACACTGCGCGCATATTGAAGAAACAACGTGCTAACAAATACACGGGGGCTGCTATCAGTACGACAGCGTGTATCAACAACACAGGACGTCTGCTGCCAAAGCAATAGCGACCGAGGAAACAAACTTTTAAAGGCAGTCAATCAATTCTAATACGAATGTTTAAGCAAATAAATAATTAATTAAAATTTTATCCTAGGACGACATGGCCAAACTAAACCGAATATTTTGAAAACGAGGGGTTGGGGGAGCTGGGGCGGCTATTTAAAAAAAAAAGTCCTAGACTAAACCAAACAAGCAACACAACAAATTAGGCAATCTAGCAAACTTACTAAATATTTTGAAATCGAACGGATAGGGAGGCTGGGGCGTGAGAGAGAGCTCTGTTGTTGAAAACGGCCCTGAAAGCGCTGCTAGCTGGGACGACTGAAAATAGTGGCGTGACGTCGGCCCTGCATCGGCCCAGTAAGCTGCGTTATCTTCGATGAACAACGGGTACGCTGTTTCGGCTCAGCGTTGGCAATGGGATTGATTATTTAACAAGGGAGGAGATAGTGACATAAATAATTCACGTGTGTCGGATATAAAATCGCATCCACGAGGCTGTAATTTATCCAAAATAAAGCTAAACATATGCGCGCATATTGAAGAAACAACGTGCTAACAAATACACGGGGGCTGCTATCAGTACGACAGCGTGTATCAACAACACAAGACGTCTGCTGCCAAAGCAATAGCGACTGAGGAAACAAACTTTTAACGGCAGTCAATCAATTCTAATACGAATGTTTAAGCAAATAAATAATTAATTAAAATTTGATCCCAGGTCGACATGATCAAACTATACCGAATATTTTGAAAACGAGGGTGTGGGGGGGGGGGGGGGCTGGGGCGGATATTTAAAAAAAAAAATTTGATACCAGACAAGCAACACAACAAATTAGACAATCTAGCAAACTTACTAAATATTTTGTAATCGAAGGGATAGGGAGGCTGGGGCGTAAGAGAGAGAGCTCTGTTGTTGAAAAACGTCCGTGATAGGGCTGCTTGCTGGGACGACTGGAAATAGTGGCGTGACGTCGGCCCTGCATCGGCCCAGTAAGCTGCGTTATCTTCGGTGAACAACGGGTACGCGGTTTCGGCTCGACGTTGGCAATCGGATTGATTATTTAACAGGGGAAGAGAAAGTGACATAAATAATTCACGTGTGTCGGGTATAAAATCGCATCCATGGGGCTGTAATTTATCCAAAATAAAGCCAAACATATGCGAGCATATTGAAGAAACAACGTGCTAACAAATACACGGGGACTGCTATCAGTATGACAGCGTGTATCAACAACACAAGATGTCTGCTACCAAAGCAATAGTGATCGAGGAAACAAAAACAAAAACTTATAACGGCAGTCAATTAATACTATTATGAATGTTTAAGCAAATAAATAATTAATTAAAATCCTATCCTAATTGTCTAATATTAATTAATAAACAAATCTCTAAAGTGTTACATATAACGATCGTTAGGAGAGGGCTGTGTCGAAAACACGAAGTCGGCACGTGTGTGTAAAACCGCGACACTAGGTCAACATGGTCAAACTAAACCGAACATTTTGAAATCGGGGGGGGGGGGGGGGGGGCCGACATGGTCAAACTAAACCAAACAGGCAACACAACAAACTAGCAAACTTACCAAATATTTTGAAATTGAAGGGGGTAGGGAGGGGGGGGGGTGGGGTTAGCGGCACTTGGTCGCCGAAGTCAAACTAAAACAACCAAGCAACAGAACAAATTAGGCTAACTAATGTTGCTGAACTTAATGAATAGTTTGAAATTGAGGGGTAGGGAGGGGAGCGGGTGGACTGACCGGAATGACTTGACATGACTTGACTGAACAACTTGACTTGACCGAATGACTTGACTTGACCGAATGACTTGACTTGACTTGACTGAATGACTTGACTTGACTTGACTTAAATGACTTGACCGAGTGACCTGACTGAATGACTTGACTTGACTGAATGACCTGGCTTGACTTGACTACATGACTTGACTTGACTGAATGACATGACTTGACCGAGTGACATGAATGAATGACATGACTTGACTGTACCTACTTGACTGAACGACTTGACTTGACTGAATGACCTGGCTTGACTGAATGACATAACTTGACTGTACCTACTTGACTTGACTGAACGACTTGACTTGACTTGACCGAGTGACTTGACTTGACTGTAACTACTTGACTGAATGACCTGACTGAATGACTTGACTTGACTGAATAACTGGACTTGACTTGACTTGACCGAGTGACCTGACTGAATGACTTGACTTAAATGACTTGACTTGACTGAATGACTTGACTTGACTTGACTGTACCTACTTGACTTGACTGAATAACTTGACTTGACCGAGTGACCTGAATGACTTGACTTGACTTGACTGAATGACCTGACTTGACTTGACTGAATGACTTGACTTGACCGAGTGACTTGACTTGACTGTACCTACTTGACTTGACTGAACGACTTGACCGAGTGACTTGACTTGACTGTACCTACTTGACTGAATAACCTGACTTGACTGAATAACTTGACTTGACCGAGTGACCTGACTGAATGACTTGACTTGACTGTACCTACTTGACTGAATGACTTGACTTGACCGAGTGACCTGACTGAATGACTTGACTGAATGACTTGACTTGACATAACTGAATGACTTGACTTGATTGAATGACCTGGCTTGACTTGACTGGATGACATGACTTGACTTGACCGAGTGACTTGACTACTTGACTTGACTGTACCTACTTGACTTGACTGAACGACTTGACTTGACTTTACTGAATGACATGACTTGACTGAATAACTTCACTTGACTAGACCGAGTGACTTGACTTGACTGTACCTACTTGACTTGACTGAATGACATGACTTGACTTAAATGACATGACTTGACTTGACTGTACCTACTTGACTGAATGACTTGACTACTTGACTTGACTTGACTGAATAACTTGACTTGACCGAGTGACCTGACTAAATGACTTGACTTGACTTAACTGAATGACTTGACTTGACTGAATGACCTGGCTTGACTATACTGAATGACTTGACGGTACCTACTTGACTGGATGACTTGACTTGACTTGACTGAATGACATGACTTGACTTGACGGTACCTACTTGACTTGACTGAACGACTTGACATGACCTGACTGAATAAATTCACTTGACTGAATGACATGACTTGACTTGACTGTACCTACTTGACTGAATGACATGACTTGACTTGACTGAATGACTTGACTGTACCTACATAACTTGACTGAATGACACGACTTGACTAAATGACTTGACTGCACCTACTTGACTGAATGACTTGACTTGACCGACTGACTTGACTTGACTGTACCTACTTGACTGAATGACTTGACTTGACTTAAATGACTTGACTTGACTGAATAACTTGACTTGACTGAATAACGTGACTTGACTCGAGCGAGTAACCCGACTGAATGACTTGACTAAATGACTTGACTGCACCGCACCTACTTGACTGAATGACTTGACTTGACTTGACCGACTGACTTGACTTGACTTGACTGTACCTACTTGACTTGACTGAATGACATGACTTGACCTGACTGCACCTACTTGACTGAATGACTTGACTTGACTTGACTGAATGACATGACTTGACTTGACTGCACCTACTTGACTGGATGACTTGACTTGACTGAATGACTTAACTGTACCTACTTGACTTGACTGAATGACATGACTTGACTGAATGACATGACTTGACTTGTACTGTACTGTACCTACTTGACTGAATGACTTGACTAAATGACTTGACTGAATGACAGGACTTGACTGAATGACATGACTTGACTGAATGACATGACTTGACTTGACTGTACCTACTTGACTGAATGACTTGACTTGACTGAATGACATGACTTGACTTAAATGACTTGACTTGACTTGACTGAATGACATGACTTGACTTGACTGCACCTACTTGACTGAATGACTTGACCTGACCGACTGACTTGACTTGACTGTACCTACTTGACTGAATGACTTGACTTGACTGTACCTACTTGACTCGACTTAATGACTTGACCTGACCGAGTGACTTGACTTGACTGTACCTACTTGACTGAATGACATGACTTGACTTAAATGACTTGACTTGACTGTACCTACTTGACTTGACTGAATGACATGACTTGACTGAATGACTTGACTTGACCGAAAGACATGACCTGACCTATACCTACTTGACTAAATGACTTAACTTGACTAAATGACTTGACTGAATAATTTGACTTGACTTGACTGAATAACTTGACTAGACTGAATGACATGACTTGATTGGACTTCTTGACTGAATGACTTGACTTGACCTGACTAACTTGACTTGACTGAATGACATGACTTGACTTAAAGGACTTGACTTGACAAGACGGAATGACTTGACTTGACTGAATGACTAGGTAGAATAACTGACGGAGAACCAGAACATGACAATGCTAACCTTTACTACTAACCGTCCTTCGGAAGGGACGTAAAGAAGTTGGCCCCGTCTGCCCAGTGGTTATGCTGAGCGGACGTGAAAGAACACATGGACTGAGGTTGGAATCCCTCGGAAAATGATAACATTGAAGTACTCTAAGACACCCAGAACTGAATGACTGACTGACCGAGTAGCCCGACTAACTAATTAGACTGACTAAATCAATATGGACTATGATGCACTGACAATCTAAAATGACTGACGATAGATCGACCAACTGAGAGACTATGTAGACTGACTAATTGTATAGATATCGACCGACCACAGACGACAAGATATATAAATATATATAAACATCAACAATAAAACGAAAAAGGTAAGTACCTATGACAGGACGTATGCAGATATACACAAAAGTAAGTAAATACTGGAAGAGGATTACAGACCTGAAGAAGTAAGGAAAGGCAGAGTAGGTAAATTGATGGCCTAGAAAGAATGAAGGTAAGTTTCATTACATTAACTGACTGGTTGACAGACCAAAACATAAGAAAGCCAGTCTAATGCGCCCAAAGGTTGAAGCCCAGAGAACATACACTGAAGACAAAAGAAAGAAATGGAACTCACTGCCACCTGATTCACGAAAATAAAGGGGTTGTGACAGCGATTTTACTGCTGCTCACAAAGAGGTCAGGCATTCAATTGCCAATGGTAATACTATGCGCTCTGCGTAAAAAAGCCAGACCCCCCAAAGATGCAACAACCGAAAGAGACAACACTAAGATCTACTAACAGAAAAAGGGGTTGTGACAACGACTTTACTGTTGTACACAAAGAGGTCAGGCATTCAGTTGCCAATGGTAATACTATGCGCTCTGCGTAAAAAAGCCAGACCCCCCTACACGACAAAAAAAAACAACTGAAAACGGAAATCACTACGACCCAGCCAACAGATAAGGGGTTGTGACAGCGATTTTACTGCTGCTCACAAAGAGGTCAGGCATTCAGTTGCCAATGGTAATACTATGCGCTCTGCGTACAAAAGCCAGACCCCCCTACACGATTAAAAAAGCGGCACGGAAAGCACTACGACCCAGATAAGGGGTTGTGACAGCGATTTTACTGCTGTTCGCAGAGGTCAGGCATTCAGTTGTCAATGGTAATACTATGCGCTCTGCGTACAAAAGCCAGACCCCCCAACGATGCAATAACCGAAAGAGACAACACTACGATCCACTAACAGAAAAAGGGGTTGTGACAACGACTTTACTGTTGTACACAAAGAGGTCAGGCATTCAGTTGCCAATGGTAATACTATGCGCTATGCGTACAAAAGCCAGACCCCCTACATCAGCCACGAAAGAAGAAAACTGAAAAGGGACATGACAACGATTATACTGTTGTGCATGTAGAGGTCGGGCATTCATTTGCCAGTGGTAATACTATGCACCCTGTGTACAAAAGCCACGTGACCCCCTATTCATAACAACACATTACATGCGGAAGGGACTGCACGACCCAGCTACGCCTGCCATCCCAATAGGACAGAAAAGAAGCCAAGAAAACATCTACCATATACAGAAAATACAGTGTAAAAAGGTAAGTCTGACTGCACTAAGGACAGACAATAAAAACAACTAAAATAACTACTAACCGTCCTTCGGAAGGGACGTAAAGAAGTTGGTCCCGTCTGATTAGCATTGAAGCAAATCGGACGTTAAAGAACTCATGGACTGAGGTTGGAATCCCTCAGAAAGTGACACTTTTGATAGGCTTTCGGACACATTTGGCACATTTAAAGGGGCAGGATAGATATGGAAATCTTTGGCCAGTGGGCCGAAGCCCACTGACCCTGCCCATGAGCCGTCAAAACAACTTTTGTTTGTATGTGGGTATACACACACCTACCTAAAAAGTGGCACTTGTGTATAACCACATACGGGACAAGGGTAACATAAAAAAATTAGGCAGATTTGCCAAATCCGCCCTAAAAGGATGCTGTTGGTCGAGTGTAGTCGATGAGTGGTCGGCCCATCTGCTGAAAGACGTGCTGTCTGACCTGGGGAAGACTCGGCGAACGAACTGAGATGGAGACGAGATGTGTTACCCTGACGACCGGAGACTGGGGAAAAACTGCCTTCCATGCCTGATGAGATCCACACCTCCATGATCGACATGGCCTTGCTAGAGAGATCACCATCCCTGTCGGTGTAAATGCTGAAGCTCTCCTTCACAAACAATCTGCACAAATATAAGAGAACAGCCTTCTTCGCAGCCTGAACCTTGACTGATGACGGACAATGACTAGGCCCTCAATACCTAAACAGCAACACTCAATCAACTTATCATTTCAAACGGCAACAGGTTATAATTCTAAGTTAGCAACTCAGGTCCTAATTTCTGCACACACTAGATCTTTAGTTTCTTCTTCCCGTTTCTTATTCAGTTAATCACATGCCATTATGATAATTTGTTTCTTCTCAGTTGATAGTATTATCATTCAGTTTCATCATAATATTTTTTATTTTTAAATTGTCCTGATTTCTAATTTTGAGATTTTATTTTACAGACAGCCCTCCAGCCCCACCCTACCACCTTGAGAAATAAAGTAATTCCCCCTCCCACCCCTTCCTGAACACTGCATACAACATAAGACACTAGCCAACTACAATACATTAGGAAACATCAGGCAACACACTCCCAGCAACAACTTAATTTTTCGACTTTTTTCAGTTTTAACTATTGTTTAAGCAACCCTTCGGGGAAGCATCGCAACCCTTCGGGGAAGCACCTCTCAGATTGAGTCATGGCTCAAATACATCTAGGTGTAAGCGGCCAATAAACCAACTAACTAATGGCGAAAAAAATTCGTTTTCATTTGCACAATGGCACCGAAAACACCCACAGGTTCGAAAGGCGCGAAGAAGGCGATCAAGAAGAGCGCGCCTCGTGCTGGCGACAAGAAGCGCAGAAGGAGAAGAAAGGAGAGCTACAGCATCTACATCTACAAGGTGCTGAAGCAGGTCCACCCAGACACTGGCATCTCTAGCAAGGCAATGTCAATCATGAATTCATTCGTGAATGACATTTTCGAGCGCATTGCGAACGAGGCTTCCCGTCTGGCCCACTACAACAAGCGTTCCACCATCACCAGTCGCGAGATCCAGACCGCTGTACGTCTCCTTTTGCCCGGTGAGTTGGCGAAACATGCCGTCAGTGAGGGCACCAAGGCCGTCACCAAGTACACCAGCAGCAAGTAAACGCTGCACCACTCGAGTCTATCTCGACCAACGGCCCTTTTCAGGGCCAACCACCTCTCTCGAAAGAGATCTCTTAACATCTGTTGCAATGTATGCATTGGTTGAGTGTGTCTATCCTCCCCTCCATTTTATAATCGGCGAGAAATCATGCTCTATAAACCGAAAATGCTGAACACTATCGACAGGCAGGCTGGCCGTGTCTCGTCTTCCCTCCATTTTAAAGTTTATCTTTTATAAGCACGAAAACATGCGCTCTCCTCTCCCTCTAAAATTATTCGCTGGACAATGAATGGATGGATGCAAGGGCATAGTGTGCATGAAACTACGGATGGATTAAGGCAGGAATGACGAAATTGAGCGATTGAACGAGTATTTTATGACAGAATGAGAAATGAAATAAAACTAAAGCAGATAAAGAGATCTCTTTCGAGACGTGTGTGTGGCCCTGAAAAGGGCCGTTGGTGTCTTTGTTTGACGAGTTCTTTATCCACCGAATCCGTACAGAGTACGTCCTTGACGTTTCAAAGCGTACACAACGTCCATGGCGGTGACAGTCTTTCTCTTGGCATGCTCGGTGTATGTGACCGCGTCACGGATCACATTTTCCAAAAACACCTTCAGGACACCACGGGTCTCCTCGTAGATCAGGCCCGAGATACGCTTGACACCGCCTCGGCGAGCCAGACGACGGATTGCGGGCTTGGTGATTCCCTGGATGTTATCGCGCAACACCTTCCTGTGACGCTTGGCGCCACCCTTTCCTAGTCCCTTGCCTCCCTTTCCGCGACCAGACATGACTGATAATTCGATTTATTTACGTTTGAAAAAAGCAAACTTTGAATGAACTTGAGCGATCAGCCACCTGCTATATACGAGCGAATGAGGACGTCGTGGGAAGCCGCAGACCACTGAATTATCTTTTTTCTGATTGGTCGAGAGCTGCGCACGACCGATCCCCTGCTCTGGTCTGATATGGCTGATCGTGTTTTGATATGATTTGAGTTGTGTGCAGTTTAAAATTCAATGCTCACCAGGCATATATCTAAGCGTGTATAACAACATGAACAGAAATGGCCATCCCACACATTACATCCATCCATAAATCCACCAACCCCTTTCCACACACACACACACACACACACACACACACATGTTCAAAACAAGTGGAGGAAAACACATAGAGCTGAGTACAAGTGTATGCAATTCGTGCCCCTTAAAAAGAAAGCTTTGGCAACACATTCAACATACGTGTGGTAGAATGTCTCTTAAACGACCACCCGTCCATTAATGCCATACGCTACTATCACCCTCGAGCGTGCAGATTCAAACGTGATATTCTGCATTACACATGGCAGTAAGGCTCTTTTTAACACACCAGACAAACAGAAATGGCCATCATTTGTTCATTTATAAGCAGTAGTTCTAACTAACTACATCTGCTTAAAACATTGTCACCTCTTTAATGAGACATTTCGGACAGGTTTACGTTTTAGCCACGTGCTGCATTCTATTCATAGACATGGACATTTAAGGGTGCATGAACATCATGTTATATCTACAGCAGATAAAAAGATCTCTTTCGAAGATATATGGTGGCCCTGAAAAGGGCCGTTGGGTTGCTAAAACAGCAAAATAGATGTTTAAGCGCGTTCGCCACGGATACGACGGGCCAACTGGATGTCCTTGGGCATGATGGTGACACGTTTCGCGTGGATGGCACACAAGTTGGTGTCCTCGAAAAGGCCGACCAAGTAAGATTCGCTAGCCTCCTGCAAAGCCATGACAGCGGAGCTCTGGAAACGCAGATCGGTCTTGAAATCTTGGGCAATTTCACGGACCAGGCGCTGGAATGGCAGCTTGCGGATCAACAACTCTGTGCTCTTCTGGTAACGACGGATTTCACGGAGAGCTACTGTTCCTGGCCTGTACCTGTGAGGTTTCTTTACACCACCGGTAGCTGGGGCGCTCTTACGGGCTGCTTTGGTAGCCAACTGCTTCCTCGGGGCCTTGCCACCGGTAGACTTACGAGCGGTCTGCTTAGTACGTGCCATCGTGACTGAACTTGTCTTCTCGAAATCAAAATTCGAACTGATGAGAGATAGGTAAACGAGCTTCGCAAATTCGCGGCTCGCTCACGATTGGCTCCCGCCAACAAGAGCCGCTACGCACTGATTGGTCAATCGCTTGCCATACCCAATCCTAAACTTTAGCCGTTCTAATTTCGTGGTACTATTCACGCGATCTTGAGCTGTCTACCTATATTTCGCTGTGATAATCAAAGATTTTCCACGAAATAAGGGCATACCGGTCTGGCCCCGCACATTCTCGTAATAAAACTCGTTTTTCAACGGGATGCATCGACATGCAGCGCTGATTTTTGTCAATCCTTTTCATAGAATCCGCATTTCCAATAGTAAACGCTACTACACCAAATCAGCACCCTGCCCTTTGTTTACAAACACTAGACTTTCTGTTCCATTTCCATCCACCCACCCACCCACCCACCCACCCACCCACCCACCCACCCACCCACCCACCCACCCACCCACCCACCTACCTACCTACCCACCCACCCACCCACCCACCCCGTTTCTCGCTTATTTACATGGCATTATCTTTATTTATTCACTTTTAAATTAATTAGTTCTTGACTTCATTTCTTAATTAATATCTTCATTTCCTATTAGCCTTATTTCTGTTCCTAAGCTTATGTTTACAGGCTGCCATCCAACGACTAAGCCTCCAACAAAGTCCCCCATTCCCAACCACCGCACCCAAGCCCATCAAGCCCACCCACCCACCCACCCACCCACCCACCCACCCACCAACCCACCCACCCACCCACCCACCCACCCACCCACCCACCCAAGCCCATCAAGCCCACCCGCCCACCCGCCCACCCCGCCGACCGACCGACCGACCGACCGACCGACCGACCGACCGACCGACCGACCGACCGACCGACCGACCGACCGACCGACCGACCGACCGACCGACCGACCGACCGACCGACCGACCGACCGACCGACCGACCGACCGACCGACCGACCGACCGACCGACCGACCGACCGACCGACCGACCGACCGACCGACCAACCAACCAACCCCACGCACGACCTAGTAGATTATCTTACTAGACATTACGTCAATTAGAGAAGTGTGTGTGTGTGTGTGTGTGTGTGTGTGTGTGTGTGTGTGTGTGTGTGTGTGTGTGTGTGTGTGTGTGTGTGTGTGTGTGTGTGTGTGTGTGTGTGTGTGTGTGTGTGTGTGTGTGTGTGTGTGTGTGTGTGTGTTTTGGGGTGTGTTGGGGTGTGTTGGGGTGGGGTGGGTGGGTGGGTGGGGCGGGGGGGGGGGCACGGAGGGCGGGACCAGGGTATTCTGATTGAGTCGAGGTACTATATAGTTGTGTGGTGCTGCTGTTGGCTAATACTATTGCTGGTGACTATATAGAAATAATTGGGACAATTTTGGAAACTTTTGTATGATTCTTTCGGCAGATGGTGGTCGTATGATCATGTGTGTGCTGGGGTTAATTTGAATTTAAATTGACTGAAAAACGGAGAGGAATGCGACTGTCTGACAATGCATTATTTGACAGATGGCGGGCGTCGTCGTTACGTTGGTTAAATAAGTCGCTCCACGACGGTGCCATGTGCTTGCAAAGCCATTCCTACGCTTATATGGCATTCGAATAATGATGAGTGTGTCTAGTCCATGCTGCACCAGAAAAATTTAAGTCTGAATAATTCATTTTGCATCATTACCTTAGCTAAAATGCATATATCGCATTATAAGATAGTAGCATTTTGGCGGGACCGGCTGTGTAGTATAGGCTGCTAAGATCGTATTCTTATTTTCCTTTCTTTATGTATATTCGCTTCCAGATTGTGCATACATCAAGATTAATGAATATATTTGTAGATTTTTTAGCGATAATTGTGAGATTTTGACGAAATATGGAGAAAATTGTGAAAAATTACCAACATAGGCAACGGGTAGCAGTATTTTTTCGGCTTTAAACGATCACAAACTCATCTAATAATAAGATGATCCCAACACGTTAGGTATCGAAATAAAGCCTGATAATTCATGAACGCGATGGCGGCAGACTTCCTATAGGTTCCGCACTATGAACGAGTAAATATTAACGGGAACAAGAGGTGATAGACACAAGTTCACCAGAATTCGCTCACGATGTGGCTAGCTGGTGTCGGCTTTCCACGACGTCCGCCCCCAATTCCATAACGCTTTTCTACACACAGTTTTCTTCATACGTTTGTGTTTGGCGCCATTTTCGAAAACAAAGCTCTTTATTTTTACGTTTATTTGCTGTGCTCCCCGAGTCGTAACTACAAGGTATTGTTATTAAATTATTTTAATAAATTTCGTAACCTTAAAATCTGTTTAAAACCTTTTTGATCAATTTTCTTTTGGATGTTCGTCTGCGTGAGTTAGAACACTAGATTTTTCGCCACTCAAACAGCCGCATTTGTCGGCCATTAGTGCTAGTCTTGATCGACTTCGACACCAATTTTCGAAAAAAAAAAAATAAATAAATAAAAATTAAATTTTTTTTTTGGAATCGTCCTTTCAGTGCTTAGTTGGAATTTTCGCGAATTTTACCGAAGGGGATGACACTGCACTGATATATTGGTAACGGTTACTAGGCATAATCTACCTCCTCTCTCTACACTTCAGCCTTTCACAGCCTACTCTACTCATCTCCTTAACACATTACTTCTACTGCATTCTATCCTATCTCTCATACTGTACCTACTAAATTATCCTACTACACACTACCCTCTAAACAATCCACACCTTTGGGTAAGTAAAATGGAGGAAGCTGACTCCCTCAAGCAGCCTCCTGAAGTCACAGCCAACGCGGCGCCAAGTGGTGTCAAAAATGACGAAGTGGCCATGGATGAGTTCACCCACGAACAGGTGGCTCAGCAGGTGATAATCCTGGAGAGCAATCTCCAGAACACACCAGGCCCCAAAAGGAAGAGGATGGTCGGGGTGTTAGAGGAGGGGGAGGAAGTGGGAGGAAGGGAAGGCACCCCCAGCAAGAGGTCTCGGGACAAGGGGGCCTCCCCAGTGGGAGGGAGAGACCAAACCACCACGCAGAGCGGGGGTTCCCCGGGTGGGGCGACCAGTAGGGAAGGGAGGGAAGTGGGACAAAAAGGGGGGCAGAGAAATGGTACCCAGGGAAGGAGGGTCAGAGTCAAGGGACTCGCGGGAAACGATTTTGCGGGGTTAACCCGCATGATAATATATAGGCTGCTGTATGCCATGGTGGGCATGCTGGCTGGCCTAGACAAGAGAGATGGGGAGGTGTTGGTAACCACCACCAGTGAAGGGCAGTTTCAGAAGCTGCTCAAAATCACCATGATAGGCAGCCACGTGGTGTCTATCGAAGAGCACACCACAAAAAAGACTGAACAAAAAAAAGCGGTAGGTGTCATATCGGGAGTCCCAAGGGACTTCACGAATGACGATATGAAGGAGGAATTGAACGCCCATGGGGAACACAAAGTGGAGTGGGTGGGTCGGATTGGCGGAACAGCCAGACCGACCTATGCAGTGAAACTGGTTTTCGAGTCAGACGAACTGCCAAGTAAGGTAAAACTGGGATGGATGAGCTTCAAAGTTAAGCCATACATCCCAGAGCCCGTCAGATGCTTTAGATGCCACCTGCTGGGTCACGTGGCAAAGCACTGCAGATCAAAAGCCAGCGCGTGCGTAAACTGTGGAGGAAACCACAAACGGGAGGACTGCCAGCAGACCCCCCACTGTAGGAACTGCAAGGGGCTCCACAGTGCTGCATATCGCGGATGTCCGGCTTTGCAAAAAGCCAAGGACATCCTCAAGGTCAAATCGACAGATCAGGTCTCATACGGGGAGGCAAAGAAGAAGGTTACCCAGCAAAAAAGCAGGGAAACCGAACAGCCAACTGGAATACCAGCACCTGGACCAGCCATACCTCTGGAAAGTACAGCATGGCAGAAAAGGGCTGACTCCGTAAGGAGGAAGCTGGCCACCCCCAGGAGGGACTGCTCAGTACCGAGACAGCAGGAAAGAGGGGAGGAGGCTCCTACTGAGCCACCTACAATAGATACGGCCACGCCCACCCTCCCGCTTGGGAGTCCGGCCAGAAAAGCCGGCAAACAGCCCAAAAGGCAAACAAAAACGCCAAAAAAACCCGCCTGCAAAGGGCTCAAAGTTGTAGGCAGGAGCAGGGCCCGAAACCAAAGGGCTGAACAAATCGGCACATTGGAGGTACCTCTAGTGGAAAAACAGGCTATCAAACCTGTGAACCCCACTAGCAGTACTGGCAGATGCAGTGACCTGCCGGCCGAGACCACCAGAGGGACACCAACGAGCGAGGTAAGTCCCACCCCCATGGTTGGAGAGCATAAAATTGTCTTAAATGTACAAACCTTCAGATTGATCATTGAGACGATCATATCATCAGTTTGCACTGACAACGAAGCAGCAAGGAACAAGGTTGATGTGGACGGCCTCGTTGCGAAATTCGTAGAACTTTGCTCCTCTTCGAACTAATCATGGGGGTCAAAATTCTTCAGTGGAACGTTCGAGGCACCCGGTCTAATACCAACCTCGACGAATTGTGGAACACATTCCACAACGAAAATGACCACCCAGACATTATATGTCTACAGGAAACCCGTCTGAAACCCAACCAGGATTTCAAAAGGTACAACTACAATGTCGAAAGACAAGACCGTACCACAGAATCTGCAACCACCCCTAGGGGTGAAGGCGGTGGCGGCATAGCGACCCTCATAAAAAGTAATCTTTCCTACAAAAGGTTGCCACAACGTGAGAGTAGCGTAGAGCACCTTACGATAGAAATAGAAATCAATCACGAAACTATTAATATTGTAAACGTCTATAGTCCCAGGTTGCACTCTTCCTCGGACTACGACAAGCTCCTTGAAGGCCTAGAAGGTGAAACAATACTTCTGGGCGACTTCAACTCCCACCATGCCCTATGGGGGAGCAAAACCACGAACCCCAAAGGCCGAGTATTAGAACAGGTTATTGACAACTACAACCTGTGCCTACTAAATGACCATAGACCCACCAGATATAACTCTAGTGATGGAGAATGGTCGGTCTTGGACCTGTGCCTCATAACACCTGGCCTACGACCAACCCCCAGCTGGGACATCCAAGACCAGCTCCTCGGCAGCGACCACCTCCCTATCAAAATACAGATAGGAAGCCTACAGAACAAGAACGAGGCGCCACTGCACAGGAACAATTGGAATCTGAAAAAGGCCAACTGGACCGAATACAAGCACACAATGGCCATGGAGCTGGAGACACCGATTACTAGTACCAGCACCGAGGAATATTATGAGCAGTGTATGGGGATTCTCTACAAGGCTGCCAACTCAGCCATCCCCCAATCAAAGCCAGACAATAACCCCAAACACAAACGCGTGCCTTGGTGGAACAGGGAGTGCCAAGAAGCAGTTAAGCTCAAGAAAATAGCCTGGAATAGACTAAAGAGAAACTTCAGCATTGAACGCCTAGTCGAGCACAAGAGACTACAGGCCAAGGTAACAAGAACCATCAAAAAGGCAAAACGCGATCACTGGCGACAATACTGCTCTGAAATCACTCGGTTCACACCCTCGAGCCAAATATGGCGCAAAGCGAAAGCTATTGCCAGCGAAAAAACCAAATCCAAAAACCCCTTACCCACCCTCATAGCAAATGGGGTAAAGCACGCCAACGACAAGGAAAAAGCTGAAGTGCTTGCCACAGTCTTCATTGCAACCAGTAGCAGTGATAACCATGACCCTGACTTTGTAGCTACCAAAACAAAGGTTGATGAGCATATCAATCACCTGTTCAGCTCAGGGAAATGCGAAGATCCTAACAACCGAGACATCAACAAAACCTTCAACAGAATGGAGCTTGAGCAAGCCCTTGGCAGAGGCAAAAGCTCCTCACCAGGTGAGGATGGCCTGAAATACGACATGCTTCGTAATATGCCAGAGGAGGGTAATCAAATGCTACTCAATCTCTACAACCTTGTATGGAGCTCTGGAAAAATGCCATCAGTATGGAAAACGGGGATCGTGGTTCCTATCCCAAAACAAGGGAAGGACAAAACTGACCCAAGATCATATCGGCCAATCTCCCTGACGAGCTGTCTCTGCAAAGTCATGGAGAGGATGATCAAAAACCGACTAGAACATGAGTTCGAACACAACGGTCTACTCCACCCTTGGCAGAGTGGCTTCAGAAAGGGCAGACGCACTACGGACCACCTAGTCAGACTGACGGAGGCAGCCAAGAAAGCCCTAGATGCCGGAAGAGGAAACACAACAATAGGAGTTTTCCTAGACGTTGAGAAAGCCTTTGATATGATGTGGCGAAACGGAGTCCTAAAAAAACTCTATGACTTTGGCTACCGTGGCCGCATCCTATTCTGGATACGAGATTTTCTCGATAACAGAAGGATTAGCGTCCGCGTTAATGGGCAAATGTCTAGGGAACAAACATTGGAAAACGGCACCCCGCAGGGTGGCGTAATAAGCCCCCTACTGTTCAATATCATGATGAGTGATCTACCCAAAGACATTGAAAAAGACCATGCACTGGGTCCCAACGCAATAGGCGGGTCTATCTTCGCTGATGACACAGCATTGTGGAACAAATATGCGAAGATAGACCGTGCACGTAAGACCATGCAGAAAGTTCTGGACATAGTCTCACGGTGGTGCAAAAAAAATGGCTTCAAACTGTCTGCGGAAAAAACAGTTCAAATCAATTTTACCAATGTTAAATACATAAACCATGATGCAAATCTGTACCTCAATGGTCAGAAAGTCAAGACATGTGCTGAAGCCAAATTCCTGGGACTAACATTTGACAGAAAGCTCACGTGGAACCCCCACATCAAGAGTCTGAGGGAGAGATGCTTCAAGCAATTAAATCTCCTTCGCTCATTAACAAAGCACACCTGGGGTGCAGACCTGCCGAGCATGCTTATGCTATACCGCGGCCTAATCCTGTCAAGGATAGACTATGGATGCGAAGCATATGCCACAGCGAGAAAGTCACTGTTAGAAACCATTGACACTCTCCAAACAAAATGCCTGCGCATTTGCTGTGGTGCCTCACAGAGTAGCCCTCGAGATGCAATCAACGTAGAGTGTGGAGAAATCCCATTAGATCTGCGAAGAGAGGAACGGCTTCTCAAATTCTGGACATACCTACAAAGCTCTGCACCCACCCACCCTACCAGGGAGGTATGTCTTCCATGCAAGGAGCACCTAAGACACAAGGTGCTGCCCAAAATGACCAAAAAGACCAAACCACCAGGCCTGTTAATGACAGAGCTCGTCAGTGCCACTGAACTGGTAAACGTCGAAATAGAAAGCTCAAGGCCGGCTCCTGACCCGCCATGGCTACTTCCGCAGATCAAGGCGCATGACAGCCTATCCTCACAGATAAGCAAGAAAGACCCACCAGCGCTAATCAAGAGCTACGCTCTGGAAAACATTGACAACAGATGGAAGGAGCACAGGAAAATCTATACCGACGCCTCCAAAATGCCCTACTCTGGCGAATGCGGAGCAGGAGTAGTCATAGGCGACCAGGAAGAAGTCCTCAAGTACAAGCTTCCGAATCACCTGTCTATATTCACAGCCGAACTGGTGGCAATTAAAAAGGCTCTAGAATGGATTAAAACAGCAAATCCAGGCAAATACGTTATACTCACAGACTCACTAAGCTCAGTGAAGAGCTTCAAATCTAGCAGCAGCAAGAGCAGGGACAACCTAATCAAGGAAATCCGGCAGCTGTATGCAACTGTGGTGACTGACAACAACACCGTGGACATCGACTGGGTCCCAAGCCATGTTGACATTAAAGGCAATGAACAGGCAGACGAGGCAGCCAAGCAAGCGCTCAAAGATGGAACTATGACCAGCATAGGACTCTCAAAGTCCGAAGCGAATGCCCTGGTCAAAAGCCACATCAACAGCAAATGGCAAAGACAATGGGACGAAAGCACAACCGGCAGATCCCTGTACAGAGTCGTCCCTGCAGTCAAACGCAAATACCAAAACCACATCCCAGGACGCCAAGGCGACATTGTATTACGCCACATCAGAATGGGTCGGATCAGCGTTAACCAGACACGAAAAAAACTCAACCTGTCAGACACAGACCAATGTGAGGCCTGCAAGGAGACTGAAACTCTAGACCACTTCTTCCTACGGTGCACTGAATATGCAGACATTAGAAAGGAACTCATCAATACGCTGAGAAAGGGACACTTCAATCTTGACCCTATAGAAGACATTATAGCGATGCGTGACCGACAGATCAACCACGAATTAATCAAGTTCGTGCTTGCATCGGACAAACACATCACATAATCAGAACACATTCTGATTAGCCCAAGACACAGACCGAGACAACCCTCGGGAGGTGTCAGGTCCGAAACGCAAATCACTCCCCTAGGCGCATGAGGTGTCAGGTCCGAGGGGAATCGCATCACACTTTTTCCCCTAGGCGCATGAGGTGTCAGGTCCGAGGGGAAATACGTGTGAGCGAACGATTTGCAGTTTGCATGACCTATACAGCATGTTAGCTCTGATGTCAAAAAAGCAAACACGTGAGACGGCGCAAGAAGCACTCTTCTGCGGCCTCTATGACCCCGGCCTGTCCTGCGGCACTTACTGCCTTCCAATCCCCGGCCTCTACTGCGGCATTTAGTGCCTTCCCACCATCGACCTCTACGGCTATTGCGGCATACTGCCACCCCACAACCGACCCCTGGTCACTGCAGCATTTACTGCCTCACCACCCTCGTGAGGTGTCATGTTCGAGGAGAAACGCAAATCACTTCCCCTAGGCGCATGAGGTGTCAGGTCCGAGGGGAATCGCTTCGCACTTTTTCCCCTAGGCGCATGAGGTGTCAGGTCCGAGGGGAAATATGTGTAAGCGAATGATTTGCTGTGTTGCATGGCCTTTAAAGTATGTTATCTGTAATGTCATTTCTTTCAGAGCCAGAGCTGGAGCTGGAGCAAAAATGCAGCAACGAAAACAACAATGACAGACGGGCAGAAAGACAGATGGAGGACTGGAATGGACAACAGAACAACAGATGGGCCGGCCTGGCGGCGGACCGCGAGGGATATGGACGTGTGTCCATCTCTTTCGTGGCCCGTAGGCAGGTATGCTTGTCTGTCGAACAGACTGACAAACCAATCAACAAATGGACAGACTGACGGACAACTCTGGGCACAGCAAGCTGCTGGAGTACGCTTAAGCAATGTACTTGGCCCCACTTGCTCAGTCTTCTCGGATGGGACTTTAAACTGAGGTCCCGTCACACAGTGCCCATCACTGTGTGAACGTGAGCTAGGGTTAGGTAGGCAAGAAATTTCGGCATAGTCAAAGTAAACCGGATGCTGAATGGATCCCTCCTCGGATGGAACCACGCAACATACGGATTACAAAACCAAAACCAAATTGCTAGAATTAGAATCTTTCGGAATTTTCGAGGGGACTATGGAGGGATGTAACCCGGATGACTGACCGAGTTCGTCCTCGGACGGTCACAGTCACCATACGGGCTACCTAACCAATCAAAATCAAACAAGTGCGCGCTGGTGCCTGCTCGGATGATGGCCAGAAGACCAAATGGGTCCCAGGACCCGAAAGACCCCACACCCCAACCTCCCCACTCCCCCCAAAGGGGCCGGGAGGTCTCTGACCTAAAGCCCCCCCTTGGGTGCATCAGGTCATAAGACCGTACACACCTCCCCCGACCCAACACCTACCCCATCCCTTACCCACCCCTGTTAGGTCCAGGTTAGGCCATCCCCATTACACACGCCCAAGCATGAGGAGCAACAAAAAAAGCCATGGAAAAGAACAGCAACATGAGACAAAATCGAGAGACAACGATCAACACACACATACACACAGAGAGAGACACAAGCTAATGCACAAACCGACGTCACAAGAATTCACAAGAATTCAACAGAAACCATAAAGGCCAGGCGTGAGTCTAGACCCTAGCATTGGGAACTAGCATATAAACGCCTCAAATATTACAACACACACACACGTTTTCTTCATATTGATCATTGAGATTCGTGTTTGCAAGTCTATTCGTTACTCTCGAACAATTTGTCATCAAAATGGCCGATGTTTCCGCTGCACCAGCGAAAGCTGCCCCGAAGAAGAAGGTTTCCAAGCCAAAGGTTCCTGCTGCCCATCCGAAATACAGCGAGATGGTGTCCGCTGCAGTGGCCGCTCTGAAGGAACGTGGAGGTTCGTCACGACAGGCGATTTTGAAGTACATCTGCGCTCACTACAAAGTCGGTGATGAGAAATCTGTCAACGCTCACCTTAAGATGGCCCTTCGCGCTGGAGTGAAGAACAATTCTCTGAAGCAGAGCAAGGGTGCTGGAGCGTCGGGATCATTCCGTCTCGGCGAGGCAAAGAAGACAAAGTCGCCAAAGAAGAAGGCAGCCAAGAAACCAAAGGCAGCCAAGCCAAAAAAGACCAAATCGCCAAAGAAGAAGGCAGCGGCGAAACCAAAGAAGGTAAAGAGTCCAGTTAAGAAGGCAGTGGCAGTGAAGAAAGCAGTTGTCGCCAAGAAAGCAAAGCCTGCCAAAAAAGCTAAAAGCCCTGCCAAGAAGGCCGCTAAGAAGCCAGCAGCCAAGAAGGCAGCAGCGAAGAAAGCACCAGCAAAGAAGTAGACATGCTTCTGAGCAATACGCTACCTACGCTTAGCACAAACAAAGGCCCTTTTCAGGGCCAACCACATCTCTCGAAAGAGGTCTCTATCTGCTAGTAATTATTAATAAATAATTGAGGGAGTGTCTACGTATATATATTCTGTTTGTTTCTGTCTATCTATGTAATAATACATACAAACAAATTGCATACGAATATGGTCACCATAAGCTGCTGCTCGTTCATGCACCGCCACCCCACCCCACCCACCCACCACGCACACAAAACGGCAACAAATTAGACTGAACTTTGGTGTTCATTAATCGAGGTGGCCTTATTTTCGAGAAATAACTATACCGCTGACATGTAGTGAGTAGTCAGTCTGATAAATAAAGTACCCCCCTACAACTGCAGGGGAGCATAGATGTAGGGAATATACACGTTCATTTCGACATTTTATCTCAATGTCGTTTAAGAGACAGCTGATAGACAGAGTACGAATAATTCAGATAAAGAGATCTCTTTCGAGAGATATGTTTGGCCCTGAAAAGGGCCGTTGGTGTGTAAGTAAAATACTACGTTTCGTTTACTTGCTCGGCTTCTGTGTCTTCTTTGGCAGAAGCACAGCCTGGATGTTGGGCAAGACACCACCCTGGGCGATGGTGACACCGGACAGAAGCTTGTTCAACTCCTCGTCGTTGCGGATGGCCAACTGCAAGTGACGTGGGATGATCCTGGTCTTCTTGTTGTCACGGGCGGCATTACCTGCCAACTCGAGAACTTCAGCTGCCAAGTATTCAAGAACAGCTGCAAGGTACACTGGCGCGCCAGCACCGACTCGCTCGGCGTAGTTGCCTTTCCTCAACAGACGATGGATTCTGCCGACTGGGAACTGTAGACCAGCACGAGATGAACGAGACTTGCTCTTTCCCTTGACTTTGCCACCTTTTCCACGTCCTGACATGATGATAGTGGGATTTGTGAACCGACAATTAACAAGAAAGCGCCAATTTTTGCGTTCAAAATCGTTATTTTCACTATTTATACCGGCTAGAGGATTGGCTTGACAGCGAGTGTGGACGTCGTGGAAAGCTCCCCGACGTCCGCACACCGCTCAATCCACTCGCTCTTATAAAAGCTTTTCGAAAACAGTGGCGAAAAAATTCGTTTTCATTTGCACAATGGCACCGAAAACACCCACAGGTTCGAAAGGCGCGAAGAAGGCGATCAAGAAGAGCGCGCCTCGTGCTGGCGACAAGAAGCGCAGAAGGAGAAGAAAGGAGAGCTACAGCATCTACATCTACAAGGTGCTGAAGCAGGTCCACCCAGACACTGGCATCTCTAGCAAGGCAATGTCAATCATGAATTCATTCGTGAATGACATTTTCGAGCGCATTGCGAACGAGGCTTCCCGTCTGGCCCACTACAACAAGCGTTCCACCATCACCAGTCGCGAGATCCAGACCGCTGTACGTCTCCTTTTGCCCGGTGAGTTGGCGAAACATGCCGTCAGTGAGGGCACCAAGGCCGTCACCAAGTACACCAGCAGCAAGTAAACGCTGCACCACTCGAGTCTATCTCGACCAACGGCCCTTTTCAGGGCCAACCACCTCTCTCGAAAGAGATCTCTTAACATCTGTTGCAATGTATGCATTGGTTGAGTGTGTCTATCCTCCCCTCCATTTTATAATCGGCGAGAAATCATGCTCTATAAACCGAAAATGCCATCCATGTCGCTGAACACTATCGACAGGCAGGCTGGCCGTGTCTCGTCTTCCCTCCATTTTAAAGTTTATCTTTTATAAGCACGAAAACATGCGCTCTCCTCTCCCTCTAAAATTATTCGCTGGACAATGAATGGATGGATGCAAGGGCATAGTGTGCATGAAACTACGGATGGATTAAGGCAGGAATGACGAAATTGAGCGATTGAACGAGTATTTTATGACAGAATGAGAAATGAAATAAAACTAAAGCAGATAAAGAGATCTCTTTCGAGACGTGTGTGTGGCCCTGAAAAGGGCCGTTGGTGTCTTTGTTTGACGAGTTCTTTATCCACCGAATCCGTACAGAGTACGTCCTTGACGTTTCAAAGCGTACACAACGTCCATGGCGGTGACAGTCTTTCTCTTGGCATGCTCGGTGTATGTGACCGCGTCACGGATCACATTTTCCAAAAACACCTTCAGGACACCACGGGTCTCCTCGTAGATCAGGCCCGAGATACGCTTGACACCGCCTCGGCGAGCCAGACGACGGATTGCGGGCTTGGTGATTCCCTGGATGTTATCGCGCAACACCTTCCTGTGACGCTTGGCGCCACCCTTTCCTAGTCCCTTGCCTCCCTTTCCGCGACCAGACATGACTGATAATTCGATTTATTTACGTTTGAAAAAAGCAAACTTTGAATGAACTTGAGCGATCAGCCACCTGCTATATACGAGCGAATGAGGACGTCGTGGGAAGCCGCAGACCACTGAATTATCTTTTTTCTGATTGGTCGAGAGCTGCGCACGACCGATCCCCTGCTCTGGTCTGATATGGCTGATCGTGTTTTGATATGATTTGAGTTGTGTGCAGTTTAAAATTCAATGCTCACCAGGCATATATCTAAGCGTGTATAACAACATGAACAGAAATGGCCATCCCACACATTACATCCATCCATAAATCCACCAACCCCTTTCCACACACACACACACACACACACACATGTTCAAAACAAGTGGAGGAAAACACATAGAGCTGAGTACAAGTGTATGCAATTCGTGCCCCTTAAAAAGAAAGCTTTGGCAACACATTCAACATACGTGTGGTAGAATGTCTCTTAAACGACCACCCGACCATTAATGCCATACGCTACTATCACCCTCGAGCGTGCAGATTCAAACGTGATATTCTGCATTACACATGGCAGTAAGGCTCTTTTTAACACACCAGACAAACAGAAATGGCCATCATTTGTTCATTTATAAGCAGTAGTTCTAACTAACTACATCTGCTTAAAACATTGTCACCTCTTTAATGAGACATTTCGGACAGGTTTACGTTTTAGCCACGTGCTGCATTCTATTCATAGACATGGACATTTAAGGGTGCATGAACATCATGTTATATCTACAGCAGATAAAAAGATCTCTTTCGAAGATATATGGTGGCCCTGAAAAGGGCCGTTGGGTTGCTAAAACAGCAAAATAGATGTTTAAGCGCGTTCGCCACGGATACGACGGGCCAACTGGATGTCCTTGGGCATGATGGTGACACGTTTCGCGTGGATGGCACACAAGTTGGTGTCCTCGAAAAGGCCGACCAAGTAAGATTCGCTAGCCTCCTGCAAAGCCATGACAGCGGAGCTCTGGAAACGCAGATCGGTCTTGAAATCTTGGGCAATTTCACGGACCAGGCGCTGGAATGGCAGCTTGCGGATCAACAACTCTGTGCTCTTCTGGTAACGACGGATTTCACGGAGAGCTACTGTTCCTGGCCTGTACCTGTGAGGTTTCTTTACACCACCGGTAGCTGGGGCGCTCTTACGGGCTGCTTTGGTAGCCAACTGCTTCCTCGGGGCCTTGCCACCGGTAGACTTACGAGCGGTCTGCTTAGTACGTGCCATCGTGACTGAACTTGTCTTCTCGAAATCAAAATTCGAACTGATGAGAGATAGGTAAACGAGCTTCGCAAATTCGCGGCTCGCTCACGATTGGCTCCCGCCAACAAGAGCCGCTACGCACTGATTGGTCAATCGCTTGCCATACCCAATCCTAAACTTTAGCCGTTCTAATTTCGTGGTACTATTCACGCGATCTTGACCTGTCTACCTATATTTCGCTGTGATAATCAAAGATTTTCCACGAAATAAGGGCATACCGGTCTGGCCCCGCACATTCTCGTAATAAAACTCGTTTTTCAACGGGATGCATCGACATGCAGCGCTGATTTTTGTCAATCCTTTTCATAGAATCCGCATTTCCAATAGTAAACGCTACTACACCAAATCAGCACCCTGCCCTTTGTTTACAAACACTAGACTTTCTGTTCCATTTCCATCCACCCACCCACCCACCCACCCACCCACCCACCCACCCACCCACCCACCCACCCACCCACCCACCCACCCACCCACCCACCCACCCACCTACCTACCCACCCACCCACCCACCCCGTTTCTCGCTTATTTACATGGCATTATCTTTATTTATTCACTTTTAAATTAATTAGTTCTTGACTTCATTTCTTAATTAATATCTTCATTTCCTATTAGCCTTATTTCTGTTCCTAAGCTTATGTTTACAGGCTGCCATCCAACGACTAAGCCTCCAACAAAGTCCCCCATTCCCAACCACCGCACCCAAGCCCATCAAGCCCACCAACCCACCCACCCACCCACCCACCCACCCACCCACCCACCCAAGCCCATCAAGCCCACCCGCCCACCCGCCCACCCGCCCACCCGCCCACCCGCCCACCCGACCGACCGACCGACCGACCGACCGACCGACCGGCCGGCCGACCGACCGACCAACCAACCAACCCCACGCACGACCTAGTAGATTATCTTACTAGACATTACGTCAATTAGAGAAGTGTGTGTGTGTGTGTGTGTGTGTGTGTGTGTGTGTGTGTGTGTGTGTGTGTGTGTGTGTGTGTGTGTGTGTGTGTGTGTGTGTGTGTGTGTGTGTGTGTGTGTGTGTGTGTGTGTTGGGGTGTGTTGGGGTGTGTTGGGGTGGGGTGGGTGGATGGGTGGGTGGGTGGGTGGGGCGGGGGGGGGGCACGGAGGGCGGGACCAGGGTATTCTGATTGAGTCGAGGTACTATATAGTTGTGTGGTGCTGCTGTTGGCTAATACTATTGCTGGTGACTATATAGAAATAATTGGGACAATTTTGGAAACTTTTGTATGATTCTTTCGGCAGATGGTGGTCGTATGATCATGTGTGTGCTGGGGTTAATTTGAATTTAAATTGACTGAAAAACGGAGAGGAATGCGACTGTCTGACAATGCATTATTTGACAGATGGCGGGCGTCGTCGTTACGTTGGTTAAATAAGTCGCTCCACGACGGTGCCATGTGCTTGCAAAGCCATTCCTACGCTTATATGGCATTCGAATAATGATGAGTGTGTCTAGTCCATGCTGCACCAGAAAAATTTAAGTCTGAATAATTCATTTTGCATCATTACCTTAGCTAAAATGCATATATCGCATTATAAGATAGTAGCATTTTGGCGGGACCGGCTGTGTAGTATAGGCTGCTAAGATCGTATTCTTATTTTCCTTTCTTTATGTATATTCGCTTCCAGATTGTGCATACATCAAGATTAATGAATATATTTGTAGATTTTTTAGCGATAATTGTGAGATTTTGACGAAATATGGAGAAAATTGTGAAAAATTACCAACATAGGCAACGGGTAGCAGTATTTTTTCGGCTTTAAACGATCACAAACTCATCTAATAATAAGATGATCCCAACACGTTAGGTATCGAAATAAAGCCTGATAATTCATGAACGCGATGGCGGCAGACTTCCTATAGGTTCCGCACTATGAACGAGTAAATATTAACGGGAACAAGAGGTGATAGACACAAGTTCACCAGAATTCGCTCACGATGTGGCTAGCTGGTGTCGGCTTTCCACGACGTCCGCCCCCAATTCCATAACGCTTTTCTACACACAGTTTTCTTCATATTGATCATTGAGATTCGTGTTTGCAAGTCTATTCGTTACTCTCGAACAATTTGTCATCAAAATGGCCGATGTTTCCGCTGCACCAGCGAAAGCTGCCCCGAAGAAGAAGGTTTCCAAGCCAAAGGTTCCTGCTGCCCATCCGAAATACAGCGAGATGGTGTCCGCTGCAGTGGCCGCTCTGAAGGAACGTGGAGGTTCGTCACGACAGGCGATTTTGAAGTACATCTGCGCTCACTACAAAGTCGGTGATGAGAAATCTGTCAACGCTCACCTTAAGATGGCCCTTCGCGCTGGAGTGAAGAACAATTCTCTGAAGCAGAGCAAGGGTGCTGGAGCGTCGGGATCATTCCGTCTCGGCGAGGCAAAGAAGACAAAGTCGCCAAAGAAGAAGGCAGCCAAGAAACCAAAGGCAGCCAAGCCAAAAAAGACCAAATCGCCAAAGAAGAAGGCAGCGGCGAAACCAAAGAAGGTAAAGAGTCCAGTTAAGAAGGCAGTGGCAGTGAAGAAAGCAGTTGTCGCCAAGAAAGCAAAGCCTGCCAAAAAAGCTAAAAGCCCTGCCAAGAAGGCCGCTAAGAAGCCAGCAGCCAAGAAGGCAGCAGCGAAGAAAGCACCAGCAAAGAAGTAGACATGCTTCTGAGCAATACGCTACCTACGCTTAGCACAAACAAAGGCCCTTTTCAGGGCCAACCACATCTCTCGAAAGAGGTCTCTATCTGCTAGTAATTATTAATAAATAATTGAGGGAGTGTCTACGTATATATATTCTGTTTGTTTCTGTCTATCTATGTAATAATACATACAAACAAATTGCATACGAATATGGTCACCATAAGCTGCTGCTCGTTCATGCACCGCCACCCCACCCCACCCACCCACCACGCACACAAAACGGCAACAAATTAGACTGAACTTTGGTGTTCATTAATCGAGGTGGCCTTATTTTCGAGAAATAACTATACCGCTGACATGTAGTGAGTAGTCAGTCTGATAAATAAAGTACCCCCCTACAACTGCAGGGGAGCATAGATGTAGGGAATATACACGTTCATTTCGACATTTTATCTCAATGTCGTTTAAGAGACAGCTGATAGACAGAGTACGAATAATTCAGATAAAGAGATCTCTTTCGAGAGATATGTTTGGCCCTGAAAAGGGCCGTTGGTGTGTAAGTAAAATACTACGTTTCGTTTACTTGCTCGGCTTCTGTGTCTTCTTTGGCAGAAGCACAGCCTGGATGTTGGGCAAGACACCACCCTGGGCGATGGTGACACCGGACAGAAGCTTGTTCAACTCCTCGTCGTTGCGGATGGCCAACTGCAAGTGACGTGGGATGATCCTGGTCTTCTTGTTGTCACGGGCGGCATTACCTGCCAACTCGAGAACTTCAGCTGCCAAGTATTCAAGAACAGCTGCAAGGTACACTGGCGCGCCAGCACCGACTCGCTCGGCGTAGTTGCCTTTCCTCAACAGACGATGGATTCTGCCGACTGGGAACTGTAGACCAGCACGAGATGAACGAGACTTGCTCTTTCCCTTGACTTTGCCACCTTTTCCACGTCCTGACATGATGATAGTGGGATTTGTGAACCGACAATTAACAAGAAAGCGCCAATTTTTGCGTTCAAAATCGTTATTTTCACTATTTATACCGGCTAGAGGATTGGCTTGACAGCGAGTGTGGACGTCGTGGAAAGCTCCCCGACGTCCGCACACCGCTCAATCCACTCGCTCTTATAAAAGCTTTTCGAAAACAGTGGCGAAAAAATTCGTTTTCATTTGCACAATGGCACCGAAAACACCCACAGGTTCGAAAGGCGCGAAGAAGGCGATCAAGAAGAGCGCGCCTCGTGCTGGCGACAAGAAGCGCAGAAGGAGAAGAAAGGAGAGCTACAGCATCTACATCTACAAGGTGCTGAAGCAGGTCCACCCAGACACTGGCATCTCTAGCAAGGCAATGTCAATCATGAATTCATTCGTGAATGACATTTTCGAGCGCATTGCGAACGAGGCTTCCCGTCTGGCCCACTACAACAAGCGTTCCACCATCACCAGTCGCGAGATCCAGACCGCTGTACGTCTCCTTTTGCCCGGTGAGTTGGCGAAACATGCCGTCAGTGAGGGCACCAAGGCCGTCACCAAGTACACCAGCAGCAAGTAAACGCTGCACCACTCGAGTCTATCTCGACCAACGGCCCTTTTCAGGGCCAACCACCTCTCTCGAAAGAGATCTCTTAACATCTGTTGCAATGTATGCATTGGTTGAGTGTGTCTATCCTCCCCTCCATTTTATAATCGGCGAGAAATCATGCTCTATAAACCGAAAATGCCATCCATGTCGCTGAACACTATCGACAGGCAGGCTGGCCGTGTCTCGTCTTCCCTCCATTTTAAAGTTTATCTTTTATAAGCACGAAAACATGCGCTCTCCTCTCCCTCTAAAATTATTCGCTGGACAATGAATGGATGGATGCAAGGGCATAGTGTGCATGAAACTACGGATGGATTAAGGCAGGAATGACGAAATTGAGCGATTGAACGAGTATTTTATGACAGAATGAGAAATGAAATAAAACTAAAGCAGATAAAGAGATCTCTTTCGAGACGTGTGTGTGGCCCTGAAAAGGGCCGTTGGTGTCTTTGTTTGACGAGTTCTTTATCCACCGAATCCGTACAGAGTACGTCCTTGACGTTTCAAAGCGTACACAACGTCCATGGCGGTGACAGTCTTTCTCTTGGCATGCTCGGTGTATGTGACCGCGTCACGGATCACATTTTCCAAAAACACCTTCAGGACACCACGGGTCTCCTCGTAGATCAGGCCCGAGATACGCTTGACACCGCCTCGGCGAGCCAGACGACGGATTGCGGGCTTGGTGATTCCCTGGATGTTATCGCGCAACACCTTCCTGTGACGCTTGGCGCCACCCTTTCCTAGTCCCTTGCCTCCCTTTCCGCGACCAGACATGACTGATAATTCGATTTATTTACGTTTGAAAAAAGCAAACTTTGAATGAACTTGAGCGATCAGCCACCTGCTATATACGAGCGAATGAGGACGTCGTGGGAAGCCGCAGACCACTGAATTATCTTTTTTCTGATTGGTCGAGAGCTGCGCACGACCGATCCCCTGCTCTGGTCTGATATGGCTGATCGTGTTTTGATATGATTTGAGTTGTGTGCAGTTTAAAATTCAATGCTCACCAGGCATATATCTAAGCGTGTATAACAACATGAACAGAAATGGCCATCCCACACATTACATCCATCCATAAATCCACCAACCCCTTTCCACACACACACACACACACACACACATGTTCAAAACAAGTGGAGGAAAACACATAGAGCTGAGTACAAGTGTATGCAATTCGTGCCCCTTAAAAAGAAAGCTTTGGCAACACATTCAACATACGTGTGGTAGAATGTCTCTTAAACGACCACCCGACCATTAATGCCATACGCTACTATCACCCTCGAGCGTGCAGATTCAAACGTGATATTCTGCATTACACATGGCAGTAAGGCTCTTTTTAACACACCAGACAAACAGAAATGGCCATCATTTGTTCATTTATAAGCAGTAGTTCTAACTAACTACATCTGCTTAAAACATTGTCACCTCTTTAATGAGACATTTCGGACAGGTTTACGTTTTAGCCACGTGCTGCATTCTATTCATAGACATGGACATTTAAGGGTGCATGAACATCATGTTATATCTACAGCAGATAAAAAGATCTCTTTCGAAGATATATGGTGGCCCTGAAAAGGGCCGTTGGGTTGCTAAAACAGCAAAATAGATGTTTAAGCGCGTTCGCCACGGATACGACGGGCCAACTGGATGTCCTTGGGCATGATGGTGACACGTTTCGCGTGGATGGCACACAAGTTGGTGTCCTCGAAAAGGCCGACCAAGTAAGATTCGCTAGCCTCCTGCAAAGCCATGACAGCGGAGCTCTGGAAACGCAGATCGGTCTTGAAATCTTGGGCAATTTCACGGACCAGGCGCTGGAATGGCAGCTTGCGGATCAACAACTCTGTGCTCTTCTGGTAACGACGGATTTCACGGAGAGCTACTGTTCCTGGCCTGTACCTGTGAGGTTTCTTTACACCACCGGTAGCTGGGGCGCTCTTACGGGCTGCTTTGGTAGCCAACTGCTTCCTCGGGGCCTTGCCACCGGTAGACTTACGAGCGGTCTGCTTAGTACGTGCCATCGTGACTGAACTTGTCTTCTCGAAATCAAAATTCGAACTGATGAGAGATAGGTAAACGAGCTTCGCAAATTCGCGGCTCGCTCACGATTGGCTCCCGCCAACAAGAGCCGCTACGCACTGATTGGTCAATCGCTTGCCATACCCAATCCTAAACTTTAGCCGTTCTAATTTCGTGGTACTATTCACGCGATCTTGACCTGTCTACCTATATTTCGCTGTGATAATCAAAGATTTTCCACGAAATAAGGGCATACCGGTCTGGCCCCGCACATTCTCGTAATAAAACTCGTTTTTCAACGGGATGCATCGACATGCAGCGCTGATTTTTGTCAATCCTTTTCATAGAATCCGCATTTCCAATAGTAAACGCTACTACACCAAATCAGCACCCTGCCCTTTGTTTACAAACACTAGACTTTCTGTTCCATTTCCATCCACCCACCCACCCACCCACCCACCCACCCACCCACCCACCCACCCACCCACCCACCCACCCACCCACCCACCCACCCACCCACCCACCTACCTACCCACCCACCCACCCACCCCGTTTCTCGCTTATTTACATGGCATTATCTTTATTTATTCACTTTTAAATTAATTAGTTCTTGACTTCATTTCTTAATTAATATCTTCATTTCCTATTAGCCTTATTTCTGTTCCTAAGCTTATGTTTACAGGCTGCCATCCAACGACTAAGCCTCCAACAAAGTCCCCCATTCCCAACCACCGCACCCAAGCCCATCAAGCCCACCAACCCACCCACCCACCCACCCACCCACCCACCCACCCACCCAAGCCCATCAAGCCCACCCGCCCACCCGCCCACCCGCCCACCCGCCCACCCGCCCACCCGACCGACCGACCGACCGACCGACCGACCGACCGGCCGGCCGACCGACCGACCAACCAACCAACCCCACGCACGACCTAGTAGATTATCTTACTAGACATTACGTCAATTAGAGAAGTGTGTGTGTGTGTGTGTGTGTGTGTGTGTGTGTGTGTGTGTGTGTGTGTGTGTGTGTGTGTGTGTGTGTGTGTGTGTGTGTGTGTGTGTGTGTGTGTGTGTGTGTGTGTGTGTGTGTTGGGGTGTGTTGGGGTGTGTTGGGGTGGGGTGGGTGGATGGGTGGGTGGGTGGGGCGGGGGGGGGCACGGAGGGCGGGACCAGGGTATTCTGATTGAGTCGAGGTACTATATAGTTGTGTGGTGCTGCTGTTGGCTAATACTATTGCTGGTGACTATATAGAAATAATTGGGACAATTTTGGAAACTTTTGTATGATTCTTTCGGCAGATGGTGGTCGTATGATCATGTGTGTGCTGGGGTTAATTTGAATTTAAATTGACTGAAAAACGGAGAGGAATGCGACTGTCTGACAATGCATTATTTGACAGATGGCGGGCGTCGTCGTTACGTTGGTTAAATAAGTCGCTCCACGACGGTGCCATGTGCTTGCAAAGCCATTCCTACGCTTATATGGCATTCGAATAATGATGAGTGTGTCTAGTCCATGCTGCACCAGAAAAATTTAAGTCTGAATAATTCATTTTGCATCATTACCTTAGCTAAAATGCATATATCGCATTATAAGATAGTAGCATTTTGGCGGGACCGGCTGTGTAGTATAGGCTGCTAAGATCGTATTCTTATTTTCCTTTCTTTATGTATATTCGCTTCCAGATTGTGCATACATCAAGATTAATGAATATATTTGTAGATTTTTTAGCGATAATTGTGAGATTTTGACGAAATATGGAGAAAATTGTGAAAAATTACCAACATAGGCAACGGGTAGCAGTATTTTTTCGGCTTTAAACGATCACAAACTCATCTAATAATAAGATGATCCCAACACGTTAGGTATCGAAATAAAGCCTGATAATTCATGAACGCGATGGCGGCAGACTTCCTATAGGTTCCGCACTATGAACGAGTAAATATTAACGGGAACAAGAGGTGATAGACACAAGTTCACCAGAATTCGCTCACGATGTGGCTAGCTGGTGTCGGCTTTCCACGACGTCCGCCCCCAATTCCATAACGCTTTTCTACACACAGTTTTCTTCATATTGATCATTGAGATTCGTGTTTGCAACGTGTTTGCAAGTCTATTCGTTACTCTCGAACAATTTGTCATCAAAATGGCCGATGTTTCCGCTGCACCAGCGAAAGCTGCCCCGAAGAAGAAGGTTTCCAAGCCAAAGGTTCCTGCTGCCCATCCGAAATACAGCGAGATGGTGTCCGCTGCAGTGGCCGCTCTGAAGGAACGTGGAGGTTCGTCACGACAGGCGATTTTGAAGTACATCTGCGCTCACTACAAAGTCGGTGATGAGAAATCTGTCAACGCTCACCTTAAGATGGCCCTTCGCGCTGGAGTGAAGAACAATTCTCTGAAGCAGAGCAAGGGTGCTGGAGCGTCGGGATCATTCCGTCTCGGCGAGGCAAAGAAGACAAAGTCGCCAAAGAAGAAGGCAGCCAAGAAACCAAAGGCAGCCAAGCCAAAAAAGACCAAATCGCCAAAGAAGAAGGCAGCGGCGAAACCAAAGAAGGTAAAGAGTCCAGTTAAGAAGGCAGTGGCAGTGAAGAAAGCAGTTGTCGCCAAGAAAGCAAAGCCTGCCAAAAAAGCTAAAAGCCCTGCCAAGAAGGCCGCTAAGAAGCCAGCAGCCAAGAAGGCAGCAGCGAAGAAAGCACCAGCAAAGAAGTAGACATGCTTCTGAGCAATACGCTACCTACGCTTAGCACAAACAAAGGCCCTTTTCAGGGCCAACCACATCTCTCGAAAGAGGTCTCTATCTGCTAGTAATTATTAATAAATAATTGAGGGAGTGTCTACGTATATATATTCTGTTTGTTTCTGTCTATCTATGTAATAATACATACAAACAAATTGCATACGAATATGGTCACCATAAGCTGCTGCTCGTTCATGCACCGCCACCCCACCCCACCCACCCACCACGCACACAAAACGGCAACAAATTAGACTGAACTTTGGTGTTCATTAATCGAGGTGGCCTTATTTTCGAGAAATAACTATACCGCTGACATGTAGTGAGTAGTCAGTCTGATAAATAAAGTACCCCCCTACAACTGCAGGGGAGCATAGATGTAGGGAATATACACGTTCATTTCGACATTTTATCTCAATGTCGTTTAAGAGACAGCTGATAGACAGAGTACGAATAATTCAGATAAAGAGATCTCTTTCGAGAGATATGTTTGGCCCTGAAAAGGGCCGTTGGTGTGTAAGTAAAATACTACGTTTCGTTTACTTGCTCGGCTTCTGTGTCTTCTTTGGCAGAAGCACAGCCTGGATGTTGGGCAAGACACCACCCTGGGCGATGGTGACACCGGACAGAAGCTTGTTCAACTCCTCGTCGTTGCGGATGGCCAACTGCAAGTGACGTGGGATGATCCTGGTCTTCTTGTTGTCACGGGCGGCATTACCTGCCAACTCGAGAACTTCAGCTGCCAAGTATTCAAGAACAGCTGCAAGGTACACTGGCGCGCCAGCACCGACTCGCTCGGCGTAGTTGCCTTTCCTCAACAGACGATGGATTCTGCCGACTGGGAACTGTAGACCAGCACGAGATGAACGAGACTTGCTCTTTCCCTTGACTTTGCCACCTTTTCCACGTCCTGACATGATGATAGTGGGATTTGTGAACCGACAATTAACAAGAAAGCGCCAATTTTTGCGTTCAAAATCGTTATTTTCACTATTTATACCGGCTAGAGGATTGGCTTGACAGCGAGTGTGGACGTCGTGGAAAGCTCCCCGACGTCCGCACACCGCTCAATCCACTCGCTCTTATAAAAGCTTTTCGAAAACAGTGGCGAAAAAATTCGTTTTCATTTGCACAATGGCACCGAAAACACCCACAGGTTCGAAAGGCGCGAAGAAGGCGATCAAGAAGAGCGCGCCTCGTGCTGGCGACAAGAAGCGCAGAAGGAGAAGAAAGGAGAGCTACAGCATCTACATCTACAAGGTGCTGAAGCAGGTCCACCCAGACACTGGCATCTCTAGCAAGGCAATGTCAATCATGAATTCATTCGTGAATGACATTTTCGAGCGCATTGCGAACGAGGCTTCCCGTCTGGCCCACTACAACAAGCGTTCCACCATCACCAGTCGCGAGATCCAGACCGCTGTACGTCTCCTTTTGCCCGGTGAGTTGGCGAAACATGCCGTCAGTGAGGGCACCAAGGCCGTCACCAAGTACACCAGCAGCAAGTAAACGCTGCACCACTCGAGTCTATCTCGACCAACGGCCCTTTTCAGGGCCAACCACCTCTCTCGAAAGAGATCTCTTAACATCTGTTGCAATGTATGCATTGGTTGAGTGTGTCTATCCTCCCCTCCATTTTATAATCGGCGAGAAATCATGCTCTATAAACCGAAAATGCCATCCATGTCGCTGAACACTATCGACAGGCAGGCTGGCCGTGTCTCGTCTTCCCTCCATTTTAAAGTTTATCTTTTATAAGCACGAAAACATGCGCTCTCCTCTCCCTCTAAAATTATTCGCTGGACAATGAATGGATGGATGCAAGGGCATAGTGTGCATGAAACTACGGATGGATTAAGGCAGGAATGACGAAATTGAGCGATTGAACGAGTATTTTATGACAGAATGAGAAATGAAATAAAACTAAAGCAGATAAAGAGATCTCTTTCGAGACGTGTGTGTGGCCCTGAAAAGGGCCGTTGGTGTCTTTGTTTGACGAGTTCTTTATCCACCGAATCCGTACAGAGTACGTCCTTGACGTTTCAAAGCGTACACAACGTCCATGGCGGTGACAGTCTTTCTCTTGGCATGCTCGGTGTATGTGACCGCGTCACGGATCACATTTTCCAAAAACACCTTCAGGACACCACGGGTCTCCTCGTAGATCAGGCCCGAGATACGCTTGACACCGCCTCGGCGAGCCAGACGACGGATTGCGGGCTTGGTGATTCCCTGGATGTTATCGCGCAACACCTTCCTGTGACGCTTGGCGCCACCCTTTCCTAGTCCCTTGCCTCCCTTTCCGCGACCAGACATGACTGATAATTCGATTTATTTACGTTTGAAAAAAGCAAACTTTGAATGAACTTGAGCGATCAGCCACCTGCTATATACGAGCGAATGAGGACGTCGTGGGAAGCCGCAGACCACTGAATTATCTTTTTTCTGATTGGTCGAGAGCTGCGCACGACCGATCCCCTGCTCTGGTCTGATATGGCTGATCGTGTTTTGATATGATTTGAGTTGTGTGCAGTTTAAAATTCAATGCTCACCAGGCATATATCTAAGCGTGTATAACAACATGAACAGAAATGGCCATCCCACACATTACATCCATCCATAAATCCACCAACCCCTTTCCACACACACACACACACACACACACATGTTCAAAACAAGTGGAGGAAAACACATAGAGCTGAGTACAAGTGTATGCAATTCGTGCCCCTTAAAAAGAAAGCTTTGGCAACACATTCAACATACGTGTGGTAGAATGTCTCTTAAACGACCACCCGACCATTAATGCCATACGCTACTATCACCCTCGAGCGTGCAGATTCAAACGTGATATTCTGCATTACACATGGCAGTAAGGCTCTTTTTAACACACCAGACAAACAGAAATGGCCATCATTTGTTCATTTATAAGCAGTAGTTCTAACTAACTACATCTGCTTAAAACATTGTCACCTCTTTAATGAGACATTTCGGACAGGTTTACGTTTTAGCCACGTGCTGCATTCTATTCATAGACATGGACATTTAAGGGTGCATGAACATCATGTTATATCTACAGCAGATAAAAAGATCTCTTTCGAAGATATATGGTGGCCCTGAAAAGGGCCGTTGGGTTGCTAAAACAGCAAAATAGATGTTTAAGCGCGTTCGCCACGGATACGACGGGCCAACTGGATGTCCTTGGGCATGATGGTGACACGTTTCGCGTGGATGGCACACAAGTTGGTGTCCTCGAAAAGGCCGACCAAGTAAGATTCGCTAGCCTCCTGCAAAGCCATGACAGCGGAGCTCTGGAAACGCAGATCGGTCTTGAAATCTTGGGCAATTTCACGGACCAGGCGCTGGAATGGCAGCTTGCGGATCAACAACTCTGTGCTCTTCTGGTAACGACGGATTTCACGGAGAGCTACTGTTCCTGGCCTGTACCTGTGAGGTTTCTTTACACCACCGGTAGCTGGGGCGCTCTTACGGGCTGCTTTGGTAGCCAACTGCTTCCTCGGGGCCTTGCCACCGGTAGACTTACGAGCGGTCTGCTTAGTACGTGCCATCGTGACTGAACTTGTCTTCTCGAAATCAAAATTCGAACTGATGAGAGATAGGTAAACGAGCTTCGCAAATTCGCGGCTCGCTCACGATTGGCTCCCGCCAACAAGAGCCGCTACGCACTGATTGGTCAATCGCTTGCCATACCCAATCCTAAACTTTAGCCGTTCTAATTTCGTGGTACTATTCACGCGATCTTGAGCTGTCTACCTATATTTCGCTGTGATAATCAAAGATTTTCCACGAAATAAGGGCATACCGGTCTGGCCCCGCACATTCTCGTAATAAAACTCGTTTTTCAACGGGATGCATCGACATGCAGCGCTGATTTTTGTCAATCCTTTTCATAGAATCCGCATTTCCAATAGTAAACGCTACTACACCAAATCAGCACCCTGCCCTTTGTTTACAAACACTAGACTTTCTGTTCCATTTCCATCCACCCACCCACCCACCCACCCACCCACCCACCCACCCACCCACCCACCCACCCACCCACCCACCCACCCACCCACCCACCTACCTACCTACCTACCCACCCACCCACCCACCCCGTTTCTCGCTTATTTACATGGCATTATCTTTATTTATTCACTTTTAAATTAATTAGTTCTTGACTTCATTTCTTAATTAATATCTTCATTTCCTATTAGCCTTATTTCTGTTCCTAAGCTTATGTTTACAGGCTGCCATCCAACGACTAAGCCTCCAACAAAGTCCCCCATTCCCAACCACCGCACCCAAGCCCATCAAGCCCACCCACCCACCCACCCACCCACCCACCCACCCACCACCCACCCACCCACCCACCCACCCACCCACCCACCCACCCAAGCCCATCAAGCCCACCCGCCCACCCGCCCACCCGCCCGACCGACCGACCGACCGACCGACCGACCGACCGACCGACCGACCGACCGACCGACCGACCGACCGACCGACCGACCGACCGACCGACCGACCGACCGACCGACCGACCGACCGACCGACCGACCGACCGACCGACCGACCGACCGACCGACCGACCGACCGACCGACCGACCGACCGACCGACCGACCGACCGACCGACCGACCAACCAACCAACCCCACGCACGACCTAGTAGATTATCTTACTAGACATTACGTCAATTAGAGAAGTGTGTGTGTGTGTGTGTGTGTGTGTGTGTGTGTGTGTGTGTGTGTGTGTGTGTGTGTGTGTGTGTGTGTGTGTGTGTGTGTGTGTGTGTGTGTGTGTGTGTGTGTGTGTGTGTGTGTGTGTGTGTGTGTGTGTGTGTGTTTTGGGGTGTGTTGGGGTGTGTTGGGGTGGGGTGGGTGGGTGGGTGGGGCGGGGGCACGGAGGGCGGGACCAGGGTATTCTGATTGAGTCGAGGTACTATATAGTTGTGTGGTGCTGCTGTTGGCTAATACTATTGCTGGTGACTATATAGAAATAATTGGGACAATTTTGGAAACTTTTGTATGATTCTTTCGGCAGATGGTGGTCGTATGATCATGTGTGTGCTGGGGTTAATTTGAATTTAAATTGACTGAAAAACGGAGAGGAATGCGACTGTCTGACAATGCATTATTTGACAGATGGCGGGCGTCGTCGTTACGTTGGTTAAATAAGTCGCTCCACGACGGTGCCATGTGCTTGCAAAGCCATTCCTACGCTTATATGGCATTCGAATAATGATGAGTGTGTCTAGTCCATGCTGCACCAGAAAAATTTAAGTCTGAATAATTCATTTTGCATCATTACCTTAGCTAAAATGCATATATCGCATTATAAGATAGTAGCATTTTGGCGGGACCGGCTGTGTAGTATAGGCTGCTAAGATCGTATTCTTATTTTCCTTTCTTTATGTATATTCGCTTCCAGATTGTGCATACATCAAGATTAATGAATATATTTGTAGATTTTTTAGCGATAATTGTGAGATTTTGACGAAATATGGAGAAAATTGTGAAAAATTACCAACATAGGCAACGGGTAGCAGTATTTTTTCGGCTTTAAACGATCACAAACTCATCTAATAATAAGATGATCCCAACACGTTAGGTATCGAAATAAAGCCTGATAATTCATGAACGCGATGGCGGCAGACTTCCTATAGGTTCCGCACTATGAACGAGTAAATATTAACGGGAACAAGAGGTGATAGACACAAGTTCACCAGAATTCGCTCACGATGTGGCTAGCTGGTGTCGGCTTTCCACGACGTCCGCCCCCAATTCCATAACGCTTTTCTACACACAGTTTTCTTCATATTGATCATTGAGATTCGTGTTTGCAAGTCTATTCGTTACTCTCGAACAATTTGTCATCAAAATGGCCGATGTTTCCGCTGCACCAGCGAAAGCTGCCCCGAAGAAGAAGGTTTCCAAGCCAAAGGTTCCTGCTGCCCATCCGAAATACAGCGAGATGGTGTCCGCTGCAGTGGCCGCTCTGAAGGAACGTGGAGGTTCGTCACGACAGGCGATTTTGAAGTACATCTGCGCTCACTACAAAGTCGGTGATGAGAAATCTGTCAACGCTCACCTTAAGATGGCCCTTCGCGCTGGAGTGAAGAACAATTCTCTGAAGCAGAGCAAGGGTGCTGGAGCGTCGGGATCATTCCGTCTCGGCGAGGCAAAGAAGACAAAGTCGCCAAAGAAGAAGGCAGCCAAGAAACCAAAGGCAGCCAAGCCAAAAAAGACCAAATCGCCAAAGAAGAAGGCAGCGGCGAAACCAAAGAAGGTAAAGAGTCCAGTTAAGAAGGCAGTGGCAGTGAAGAAAGCAGTTGTCGCCAAGAAAGCAAAGCCTGCCAAAAAAGCTAAAAGCCCTGCCAAGAAGGCCGCTAAGAAGCCAGCAGCCAAGAAGGCAGCAGCGAAGAAAGCACCAGCAAAGAAGTAGACATGCTTCTGAGCAATACGCTACCTACGCTTAGCACAAACAAAGGCCCTTTTCAGGGCCAACCACATCTCTCGAAAGAGGTCTCTATCTGCTAGTAATTATTAATAAATAATTGAGGGAGTGTCTACGTATATATATTCTGTTTGTTTCTGTCTATCTATGTAATAATACATACAAACAAATTGCATACGAATATGGTCACCATAAGCTGCTGCTCGTTCATGCACCGCCACCCCACCCCACCCACCCACCACGCACACAAAACGGCAACAAATTAGACTGAACTTTGGTGTTCATTAATCGAGGTGGCCTTATTTTCGAGAAATAACTATACCGCTGACATGTAGTGAGTAGTCAGTCTGATAAATAAAGTACCCCCCTACAACTGCAGGGGAGCATAGATGTAGGGAATATACACGTTCATTTCGACATTTTATCTCAATGTCGTTTAAGAGACAGCTGATAGACAGAGTACGAATAATTCAGATAAAGAGATCTCTTTCGAGAGATATGTTTGGCCCTGAAAAGGGCCGTTGGTGTGTAAGTAAAATACTACGTTTCGTTTACTTGCTCGGCTTCTGTGTCTTCTTTGGCAGAAGCACAGCCTGGATGTTGGGCAAGACACCACCCTGGGCGATGGTGACACCGGACAGAAGCTTGTTCAACTCCTCGTCGTTGCGGATGGCCAACTGCAAGTGACGTGGGATGATCCTGGTCTTCTTGTTGTCACGGGCGGCATTACCTGCCAACTCGAGAACTTCAGCTGCCAAGTATTCAAGAACAGCTGCAAGGTACACTGGCGCGCCAGCACCGACTCGCTCGGCGTAGTTGCCTTTCCTCAACAGACGATGGATTCTGCCGACTGGGAACTGTAGACCAGCACGAGATGAACGAGACTTGCTCTTTCCCTTGACTTTGCCACCTTTTCCACGTCCTGACATGATGATAGTGGGATTTGTGAACCGACAATTAACAAGAAAGCGCCAATTTTTGCGTTCAAAATCGTTATTTTCACTATTTATACCGGCTAGAGGATTGGCTTGACAGCGAGTGTGGACGTCGTGGAAAGCTCCCCGACGTCCGCACACCGCTCAATCCACTCGCTCTTATAAAAGCTTTTCGAAAACAGTGGCGAAAAAATTCGTTTTCATTTGCACAATGGCACCGAAAACACCCACAGGTTCGAAAGGCGCGAAGAAGGCGATCAAGAAGAGCGCGCCTCGTGCTGGCGACAAGAAGCGCAGAAGGAGAAGAAAGGAGAGCTACAGCATCTACATCTACAAGGTGCTGAAGCAGGTCCACCCAGACACTGGCATCTCTAGCAAGGCAATGTCAATCATGAATTCATTCGTGAATGACATTTTCGAGCGCATTGCGAACGAGGCTTCCCGTCTGGCCCACTACAACAAGCGTTCCACCATCACCAGTCGCGAGATCCAGACCGCTGTACGTCTCCTTTTGCCCGGTGAGTTGGCGAAACATGCCGTCAGTGAGGGCACCAAGGCCGTCACCAAGTACACCAGCAGCAAGTAAACGCTGCACCACTCGAGTCTATCTCGACCAACGGCCCTTTTCAGGGCCAACCACCTCTCTCGAAAGAGATCTCTTAACATCTGTTGCAATGTATGCATTGGTTGAGTGTGTCTATCCTCCCCTCCATTTTATAATCGGCGAGAAATCATGCTCTATAAACCGAAAATGCCATCCATGTCGCTGAACACTATCGACAGGCAGGCTGGCCGTGTCTCGTCTTCCCTCCATTTTAAAGTTTATCTTTTATAAGCACGAAAACATGCGCTCTCCTCTCCCTCTAAAATTATTCGCTGGACAATGAATGGATGGATGCAAGGGCATAGTGTGCATGAAACTACGGATGGATTAAGGCAGGAATGACGAAATTGAGCGATTGAACGAGTATTTTATGACAGAATGAGAAATGAAATAAAACTAAAGCAGATAAAGAGATCTCTTTCGAGACGTGTGTGTGGCCCTGAAAAGGGCCGTTGGTGTCTTTGTTTGACGAGTTCTTTATCCACCGAATCCGTACAGAGTACGTCCTTGACGTTTCAAAGCGTACACAACGTCCATGGCGGTGACAGTCTTTCTCTTGGCATGCTCGGTGTATGTGACCGCGTCACGGATCACATTTTCCAAAAACACCTTCAGGACACCACGGGTCTCCTCGTAGATCAGGCCCGAGATACGCTTGACACCGCCTCGGCGAGCCAGACGACGGATTGCGGGCTTGGTGATTCCCTGGATGTTATCGCGCAACACCTTCCTGTGACGCTTGGCGCCACCCTTTCCTAGTCCCTTGCCTCCCTTTCCGCGACCAGACATGACTGATAATTCGATTTATTTACGTTTGAAAAAAGCAAACTTTGAATGAACTTGAGCGATCAGCCACCTGCTATATACGAGCGAATGAGGACGTCGTGGGAAGCCGCAGACCACTGAATTATCTTTTTTCTGATTGGTCGAGAGCTGCGCACGACCGATCCCCTGCTCTGGTCTGATATGGCTGATCGTGTTTTGATATGATTTGAGTTGTGTGCAGTTTAAAATTCAATGCTCACCAGGCATATATCTAAGCGTGTATAACAACATGAACAGAAATGGCCATCCCACACATTACATCCATCCATAAATCCACCAACCCCTTTCCACACACACACACACACACACACACATGTTCAAAACAAGTGGAGGAAAACACATAGAGCTGAGTACAAGTGTATGCAATTCGTGCCCCTTAAAAAGAAAGCTTTGGCAACACATTCAACATACGTGTGGTAGAATGTCTCTTAAACGACCACCCGACCATTAATGCCATACGCTACTATCACCCTCGAGCGTGCAGATTCAAACGTGATATTCTGCATTACACATGGCAGTAAGGCTCTTTTTAACACACCAGACAAACAGAAATGGCCATCATTTGTTCATTTATAAGCAGTAGTTCTAACTAACTACATCTGCTTAAAACATTGTCACCTCTTTAATGAGACATTTCGGACAGGTTTACGTTTTAGCCACGTGCTGCATTCTATTCATAGACATGGACATTTAAGGGTGCATGAACATCATGTTATATCTACAGCAGATAAAAAGATCTCTTTCGAAGATATATGGTGGCCCTGAAAAGGGCCGTTGGGTTGCTAAAACAGCAAAATAGATGTTTAAGCGCGTTCGCCACGGATACGACGGGCCAACTGGATGTCCTTGGGCATGATGGTGACACGTTTCGCGTGGATGGCACACAAGTTGGTGTCCTCGAAAAGGCCGACCAAGTAAGATTCGCTAGCCTCCTGCAAAGCCATGACAGCGGAGCTCTGGAAACGCAGATCGGTCTTGAAATCTTGGGCAATTTCACGGACCAGGCGCTGGAATGGCAGCTTGCGGATCAACAACTCTGTGCTCTTCTGGTAACGACGGATTTCACGGAGAGCTACTGTTCCTGGCCTGTACCTGTGAGGTTTCTTTACACCACCGGTAGCTGGGGCGCTCTTACGGGCTGCTTTGGTAGCCAACTGCTTCCTCGGGGCCTTGCCACCGGTAGACTTACGAGCGGTCTGCTTAGTACGTGCCATCGTGACTGAACTTGTCTTCTCGAAATCAAAATTCGAACTGATGAGAGATAGGTAAACGAGCTTCGCAAATTCGCGGCTCGCTCACGATTGGCTCCCGCCAACAAGAGCCGCTACGCACTGATTGGTCAATCGCTTGCCATACCCAATCCTAAACTTTAGCCGTTCTAATTTCGTGGTACTATTCACGCGATCTTGAGCTGTCTACCTATATTTCGCTGTGATAATCAAAGATTTTCCACGAAATAAGGGCATACCGGTCTGGCCCCGCACATTCTCGTAATAAAACTCGTTTTTCAACGGGATGCATCGACATGCAGCGCTGATTTTTGTCAATCCTTTTCATAGAATCCGCATTTCCAATAGTAAACGCTACTACACCAAATCAGCACCCTGCCCTTTGTTTACAAACACTAGACTTTCTGTTCCATTTCCATCCACCCACCCACCCACCCACCCACCCACCCACCCACCACCCACCCACCCACCCACCCACCCACCCACCTACCTACCTACCCACCCACCCACCCACCCACCCCGTTTCTCGCTTATTTACATGGCATTATCTTTATTTATTCACTTTTAAATTAATTAGTTCTTGACTTCATTTCTTAATTAATATCTTCATTTCCTATTAGCCTTATTTCTGTTCCTAAGCTTATGTTTACAGGCTGCCATCCAACGACTAAGCCTCCAACAAAGTCCCCCATTCCCAACCACCGCACCCAAGCCCATCAAGCCCACCCACCCACCCACCCACCCACCCACCCACCCACCCACCCACCCACCCACCCACCCACCCACCCACCCACCCACCCAAGCCCATCAAGCCCACCCGCCCACCCGCCCACCCGCCCACCGACCGACCGACCGACCGACCGACCGACCGACCGACCGACCGACCGACCGACCGACCGACCGACCGACCGACCGACCGACCGACCGACCGACCGACCGACCGACCGACCGACCGACCGACCGACCGACCGACCGACCGACCGACCGACCGACCGACCGACCGACCGACCGACCGACCGACCGACCGACCGACCAACCAACCAACCCCACGCACGACCTAGTAGATTATCTTACTAGACATTACGTCAATTAGAGAAGTGTGTGTGTGTGTGTGTGTGTGTGTGTGTGTGTGTGTGTGTGTGTGTGTGTGTGTGTGTGTGTGTGTGTGTGTGTGTGTGTGTGTGTGTGTGTGTGTGTGTGTGTGTGTGTGTGTGTGTGTGTGTGTGTGTGTTTTGGGGTGTGTTGGGGTGTGTTGGGGTGGGGTGGGTGGGTGGGTGGGGCGGGGGGGGGGGCACGGAGGGCGGGACCAGGGTATTCTGATTGAGTCGAGGTACTATATAGTTGTGTGGTGCTGCTGTTGGCTAATACTATTGCTGGTGACTATATAGAAATAATTGGGACAATTTTGGAAACTTTTGTATGATTCTTTCGGCAGATGGTGGTCGTATGATCATGTGTGTGCTGGGGTTAATTTGAATTTAAATTGACTGAAAAACGGAGAGGAATGCGACTGTCTGACAATGCATTATTTGACAGATGGCGGGCGTCGTCGTTACGTTGGTTAAATAAGTCGCTCCACGACGGTGCCATGTGCTTGCAAAGCCATTCCTACGCTTATATGGCATTCGAATAATGATGAGTGTGTCTAGTCCATGCTGCACCAGAAAAATTTAAGTCTGAATAATTCATTTTGCATCATTACCTTAGCTAAAATGCATATATCGCATTATAAGATAGTAGCATTTTGGCGGGACCGGCTGTGTAGTATAGGCTGCTAAGATCGTATTCTTATTTTCCTTTCTTTATGTATATTCGCTTCCAGATTGTGCATACATCAAGATTAATGAATATATTTGTAGATTTTTTAGCGATAATTGTGAGATTTTGACGAAATATGGAGAAAATTGTGAAAAATTACCAACATAGGCAACGGGTAGCAGTATTTTTTCGGCTTTAAACGATCACAAACTCATCTAATAATAAGATGATCCCAACACGTTAGGTATCGAAATAAAGCCTGATAATTCATGAACGCGATGGCGGCAGACTTCCTATAGGTTCCGCACTATGAACGAGTAAATATTAACGGGAACAAGAGGTGATAGACACAAGTTCACCAGAATTCGCTCACGATGTGGCTAGCTGGTGTCGGCTTTCCACGACGTCCGCCCCCAATTCCATAACGCTTTTCTACACACAGTTTTCTTCATATTGATCATTGAGATTCGTGTTTGCAAGTCTATTCGTTACTCTCGAACAATTTGTCATCAAAATGGCCGATGTTTCCGCTGCACCAGCGAAAGCTGCCCCGAAGAAGAAGGTTTCCAAGCCAAAGGTTCCTGCTGCCCATCCGAAATACAGCGAGATGGTGTCCGCTGCAGTGGCCGCTCTGAAGGAACGTGGAGGTTCGTCACGACAGGCGATTTTGAAGTACATCTGCGCTCACTACAAAGTCGGTGATGAGAAATCTGTCAACGCTCACCTTAAGATGGCCCTTCGCGCTGGAGTGAAGAACAATTCTCTGAAGCAGAGCAAGGGTGCTGGAGCGTCGGGATCATTCCGTCTCGGCGAGGCAAAGAAGACAAAGTCGCCAAAGAAGAAGGCAGCCAAGAAACCAAAGGCAGCCAAGCCAAAAAAGACCAAATCGCCAAAGAAGAAGGCAGCGGCGAAACCAAAGAAGGTAAAGAGTCCAGTTAAGAAGGCAGTGGCAGTGAAGAAAGCAGTTGTCGCCAAGAAAGCAAAGCCTGCCAAAAAAGCTAAAAGCCCTGCCAAGAAGGCCGCTAAGAAGCCAGCAGCCAAGAAGGCAGCAGCGAAGAAAGCACCAGCAAAGAAGTAGACATGCTTCTGAGCAATACGCTACCTACGCTTAGCACAAACAAAGGCCCTTTTCAGGGCCAACCACATCTCTCGAAAGAGGTCTCTATCTGCTAGTAATTATTAATAAATAATTGAGGGAGTGTCTACGTATATATATTCTGTTTGTTTCTGTCTATCTATGTAATAATACATACAAACAAATTGCATACGAATATGGTCACCATAAGCTGCTGCTCGTTCATGCACCGCCACCCCACCCCACCCACCCACCACGCACACAAAACGGCAACAAATTAGACTGAACTTTGGTGTTCATTAATCGAGGTGGCCTTATTTTCGAGAAATAACTATACCGCTGACATGTAGTGAGTAGTCAGTCTGATAAATAAAGTACCCCCCTACAACTGCAGGGGAGCATAGATGTAGGGAATATACACGTTCATTTCGACATTTTATCTCAATGTCGTTTAAGAGACAGCTGATAGACAGAGTACGAATAATTCAGATAAAGAGATCTCTTTCGAGAGATATGTTTGGCCCTGAAAAGGGCCGTTGGTGTGTAAGTAAAATACTACGTTTCGTTTACTTGCTCGGCTTCTGTGTCTTCTTTGGCAGAAGCACAGCCTGGATGTTGGGCAAGACACCACCCTGGGCGATGGTGACACCGGACAGAAGCTTGTTCAACTCCTCGTCGTTGCGGATGGCCAACTGCAAGTGACGTGGGATGATCCTGGTCTTCTTGTTGTCACGGGCGGCATTACCTGCCAACTCGAGAACTTCAGCTGCCAAGTATTCAAGAACAGCTGCAAGGTACACTGGCGCGCCAGCACCGACTCGCTCGGCGTAGTTGCCTTTCCTCAACAGACGATGGATTCTGCCGACTGGGAACTGTAGACCAGCACGAGATGAACGAGACTTGCTCTTTCCCTTGACTTTGCCACCTTTTCCACGTCCTGACATGATGATAGTGGGATTTGTGAACCGACAATTAACAAGAAAGCGCCAATTTTTGCGTTCAAAATCGTTATTTTCACTATTTATACCGGCTAGAGGATTGGCTTGACAGCGAGTGTGGACGTCGTGGAAAGCTCCCCGACGTCCGCACACCGCTCAATCCACTCGCTCTTATAAAAGCTTTTCGAAAACAGTGGGTGGCGAAAAAATTCGTTTTCATTTGCACAATGGCACCGAAAACACCCACAGGTTCGAAAGGCGCGAAGAAGGCGATCAAGAAGAGCGCGCCTCGTGCTGGCGACAAGAAGCGCAGAAGGAGAAGAAAGGAGAGCTACAGCATCTACATCTACAAGGTGCTGAAGCAGGTCCACCCAGACACTGGCATCTCTAGCAAGGCAATGTCAATCATGAATTCATTCGTGAATGACATTTTCGAGCGCATTGCGAACGAGGCTTCCCGTCTGGCCCACTACAACAAGCGTTCCACCATCACCAGTCGCGAGATCCAGACCGCTGTACGTCTCCTTTTGCCCGGTGAGTTGGCGAAACATGCCGTCAGTGAGGGCACCAAGGCCGTCACCAAGTACACCAGCAGCAAGTAAACGCTGCACCACTCGAGTCTATCTCGACCAACGGCCCTTTTCAGGGCCAACCACCTCTCTCGAAAGAGATCTCTTAACATCTGTTGCAATGTATGCATTGGTTGAGTGTGTCTATCCTCCCCTCCATTTTATAATCGGCGAGAAATCATGCTCTATAAACCGAAAATGCCATCCATGTCGCTGAACACTATCGACAGGCAGGCTGGCCGTGTCTCGTCTTCCCTCCATTTTAAAGTTTATCTTTTATAAGCACGAAAACATGCGCTCTCCTCTCCCTCTAAAATTATTCGCTGGACAATGAATGGATGGATGCAAGGGCATAGTGTGCATGAAACTACGGATGGATTAAGGCAGGAATGACGAAATTGAGCGATTGAACGAGTATTTTATGACAGAATGAGAAATGAAATAAAACTAAAGCAGATAAAGAGATCTCTTTCGAGACGTGTGTGTGGCCCTGAAAAGGGCCGTTGGTGTCTTTGTTTGACGAGTTCTTTATCCACCGAATCCGTACAGAGTACGTCCTTGACGTTTCAAAGCGTACACAACGTCCATGGCGGTGACAGTCTTTCTCTTGGCATGCTCGGTGTATGTGACCGCGTCACGGATCACATTTTCCAAAAACACCTTCAGGACACCACGGGTCTCCTCGTAGATCAGGCCCGAGATACGCTTGACACCGCCTCGGCGAGCCAGACGACGGATTGCGGGCTTGGTGATTCCCTGGATGTTATCGCGCAACACCTTCCTGTGACGCTTGGCGCCACCCTTTCCTAGTCCCTTGCCTCCCTTTCCGCGACCAGACATGACTGATAATTCGATTTATTTACGTTTGAAAAAAGCAAACTTTGAATGAACTTGAGCGATCAGCCACCTGCTATATACGAGCGAATGAGGACGTCGTGGGAAGCCGCAGACCACTGAATTATCTTTTTTCTGATTGGTCGAGAGCTGCGCACGACCGATCCCCTGCTCTGGTCTGATATGGCTGATCGTGTTTTGATATGATTTGAGTTGTGTGCAGTTTAAAATTCAATGCTCACCAGGCATATATCTAAGCGTGTATAACAACATGAACAGAAATGGCCATCCCACACATTACATCCATCCATAAATCCACCAACCCCTTTCCACACACACACACACACACACACACATGTTCAAAACAAGTGGAGGAAAACACATAGAGCTGAGTACAAGTGTATGCAATTCGTGCCCCTTAAAAAGAAAGCTTTGGCAACACATTCAACATACGTGTGGTAGAATGTCTCTTAAACGACCACCCGACCATTAATGCCATACGCTACTATCACCCTCGAGCGTGCAGATTCAAACGTGATATTCTGCATTACACATGGCAGTAAGGCTCTTTTTAACACACCAGACAAACAGAAATGGCCATCATTTGTTCATTTATAAGCAGTAGTTCTAACTAACTACATCTGCTTAAAACATTGTCACCTCTTTAATGAGACATTTCGGACAGGTTTACGTTTTAGCCACGTGCTGCATTCTATTCATAGACATGGACATTTAAGGGTGCATGAACATCATGTTATATCTACAGCAGATAAAAAGATCTCTTTCGAAGATATATGGTGGCCCTGAAAAGGGCCGTTGGGTTGCTAAAACAGCAAAATAGATGTTTAAGCGCGTTCGCCACGGATACGACGGGCCAACTGGATGTCCTTGGGCATGATGGTGACACGTTTCGCGTGGATGGCACACAAGTTGGTGTCCTCGAAAAGGCCGACCAAGTAAGATTCGCTAGCCTCCTGCAAAGCCATGACAGCGGAGCTCTGGAAACGCAGATCGGTCTTGAAATCTTGGGCAATTTCACGGACCAGGCGCTGGAATGGCAGCTTGCGGATCAACAACTCTGTGCTCTTCTGGTAACGACGGATTTCACGGAGAGCTACTGTTCCTGGCCTGTACCTGTGAGGTTTCTTTACACCACCGGTAGCTGGGGCGCTCTTACGGGCTGCTTTGGTAGCCAACTGCTTCCTCGGGGCCTTGCCACCGGTAGACTTACGAGCGGTCTGCTTAGTACGTGCCATCGTGACTGAACTTGTCTTCTCGAAATCAAAATTCGAACTGATGAGAGATAGGTAAACGAGCTTCGCAAATTCGCGGCTCGCTCACGATTGGCTCCCGCCAACAAGAGCCGCTACGCACTGATTGGTCAATCGCTTGCCATACCCAATCCTAAACTTTAGCCGTTCTAATTTCGTGGTACTATTCACGCGATCTTGACCTGTCTACCTATATTTCGCTGTGATAATCAAAGATTTTCCACGAAATAAGGGCATACCGGTCTGGCCCCGCACATTCTCGTAATAAAACTCGTTTTTCAACGGGATGCATCGACATGCAGCGCTGATTTTTGTCAATCCTTTTCATAGAATCCGCATTTCCAATAGTAAACGCTACTACACCAAATCAGCACCCTGCCCTTTGTTTACAAACACTAGACTTTCTGTTCCATTTCCATCCACCCACCCACCCACCCACCCACCCACCCCACCCACCCACCCACCCACCCACCCACCCACCCACCCACCCACCCACCCACCTACCTACCCACCCACCCACCCACCCCGTTTCTCGCTTATTTACATGGCATTATCTTTATTTATTCACTTTTAAATTAATTAGTTCTTGACTTCATTTCTTAATTAATATCTTCATTTCCTATTAGCCTTATTTCTGTTCCTAAGCTTATGTTTACAGGCTGCCATCCAACGACTAAGCCTCCAACAAAGTCCCCCATTCCCAACCACCGCACCCAAGCCCATCAAGCCCACCAACCCACCCACCCACCCACCCACCCACCCACCCACCCACCCAAGCCCATCAAGCCCACCCGCCCACCCGCCCACCCGCCCACCCGCCCACCCGCCCACCCGACCGACCGACCGACCGACCGACCGACCGACCGGCCGGCCGACCGACCGACCAACCAACCAACCCCACGCACGACCTAGTAGATTATCTTACTAGACATTACGTCAATTAGAGAAGTGTGTGTGTGTGTGTGTGTGTGTGTGTGTGTGTGTGTGTGTGTGTGTGTGTGTGTGTGTGTGTGTGTGTGTGTGTGTGTGTGTGTGTGTGTGTGTGTGTGTGTGTGTGTGTGTGTGTGTGTGTGTGTGTGTGTGTTTTGGGGTGTGTTGGGGTGTGTTGGGGTGGGGTGGGTGGATGGGTGGGTGGGTGGGGCGGGGGGGGGCACGGAGGGCGGGACCAGGGTATTCTGATTGAGTCGAGGTACTATATAGTTGTGTGGTGCTGCTGTTGGCTAATACTATTGCTGGTGACTATATAGAAATAATTGGGACAATTTTGGAAACTTTTGTATGATTCTTTCGGCAGATGGTGGTCGTATGATCATGTGTGTGCTGGGGTTAATTTGAATTTAAATTGACTGAAAAACGGAGAGGAATGCGACTGTCTGACAATGCATTATTTGACAGATGGCGGGCGTCGTCGTTACGTTGGTTAAATAAGTCGCTCCACGACGGTGCCATGTGCTTGCAAAGCCATTCCTACGCTTATATGGCATTCGAATAATGATGAGTGTGTCTAGTCCATGCTGCACCAGAAAAATTTAAGTCTGAATAATTCATTTTGCATCATTACCTTAGCTAAAATGCATATATCGCATTATAAGATAGTAGCATTTTGGCGGGACCGGCTGTGTAGTATAGGCTGCTAAGATCGTATTCTTATTTTCCTTTCTTTATGTATATTCGCTTCCAGATTGTGCATACATCAAGATTAATGAATATATTTGTAGATTTTTTAGCGATAATTGTGAGATTTTGACGAAATATGGAGAAAATTGTGAAAAATTACCAACATAGGCAACGGGTAGCAGTATTTTTTCGGCTTTAAACGATCACAAACTCATCTAATAATAAGATGATCCCAACACGTTAGGTATCGAAATAAAGCCTGATAATTCATGAACGCGATGGCGGCAGACTTCCTATAGGTTCCGCACTATGAACGAGTAAATATTAACGGGAACAAGAGGTGATAGACACAAGTTCACCAGAATTCGCTCACGATGTGGCTAGCTGGTGTCGGCTTTCCACGACGTCCGCCCCCAATTCCATAACGCTTTTCTACACACAGTTTTCTTCATATTGATCATTGAGATTCGTGTTTGCAAGTCTATTCGTTACTCTCGAACAATTTGTCATCAAAATGGCCGATGTTTCCGCTGCACCAGCGAAAGCTGCCCCGAAGAAGAAGGTTTCCAAGCCAAAGGTTCCTGCTGCCCATCCGAAATACAGCGAGATGGTGTCCGCTGCAGTGGCCGCTCTGAAGGAACGTGGAGGTTCGTCACGACAGGCGATTTTGAAGTACATCTGCGCTCACTACAAAGTCGGTGATGAGAAATCTGTCAACGCTCACCTTAAGATGGCCCTTCGCGCTGGAGTGAAGAACAATTCTCTGAAGCAGAGCAAGGGTGCTGGAGCGTCGGGATCATTCCGTCTCGGCGAGGCAAAGAAGACAAAGTCGCCAAAGAAGAAGGCAGCCAAGAAACCAAAGGCAGCCAAGCCAAAAAAGACCAAATCGCCAAAGAAGAAGGCAGCGGCGAAACCAAAGAAGGTAAAGAGTCCAGTTAAGAAGGCAGTGGCAGTGAAGAAAGCAGTTGTCGCCAAGAAAGCAAAGCCTGCCAAAAAAGCTAAAAGCCCTGCCAAGAAGGCCGCTAAGAAGCCAGCAGCCAAGAAGGCAGCAGCGAAGAAAGCACCAGCAAAGAAGTAGACATGCTTCTGAGCAATACGCTACCTACGCTTAGCACAAACAAAGGCCCTTTTCAGGGCCAACCACATCTCTCGAAAGAGGTCTCTATCTGCTAGTAATTATTAATAAATAATTGAGGGAGTGTCTACGTATATATATTCTGTTTGTTTCTGTCTATCTATGTAATAATACATACAAACAAATTGCATACGAATATGGTCACCATAAGCTGCTGCTCGTTCATGCACCGCCACCCCACCCCACCCACCCACCACGCACACAAAACGGCAACAAATTAGACTGAACTTTGGTGTTCATTAATCGAGGTGGCCTTATTTTCGAGAAATAACTATACCGCTGACATGTAGTGAGTAGTCAGTCTGATAAATAAAGTACCCCCCTACAACTGCAGGGGAGCATAGATGTAGGGAATATACACGTTCATTTCGACATTTTATCTCAATGTCGTTTAAGAGACAGCTGATAGACAGAGTACGAATAATTCAGATAAAGAGATCTCTTTCGAGAGATATGTTTGGCCCTGAAAAGGGCCGTTGGTGTGTAAGTAAAATACTACGTTTCGTTTACTTGCTCGGCTTCTGTGTCTTCTTTGGCAGAAGCACAGCCTGGATGTTGGGCAAGACACCACCCTGGGCGATGGTGACACCGGACAGAAGCTTGTTCAACTCCTCGTCGTTGCGGATGGCCAACTGCAAGTGACGTGGGATGATCCTGGTCTTCTTGTTGTCACGGGCGGCATTACCTGCCAACTCGAGAACTTCAGCTGCCAAGTATTCAAGAACAGCTGCAAGGTACACTGGCGCGCCAGCACCGACTCGCTCGGCGTAGTTGCCTTTCCTCAACAGACGATGGATTCTGCCGACTGGGAACTGTAGACCAGCACGAGATGAACGAGACTTGCTCTTTCCCTTGACTTTGCCACCTTTTCCACGTCCTGACATGATGATAGTGGGATTTGTGAACCGACAATTAACAAGAAAGCGCCAATTTTTGCGTTCAAAATCGTTATTTTCACTATTTATACCGGCTAGAGGATTGGCTTGACAGCGAGTGTGGACGTCGTGGAAAGCTCCCCGACGTCCGCACACCGCTCAATCCACTCGCTCTTATAAAAGCTTTTCGAAAACAGTGGCGAAAAAATTCGTTTTCATTTGCACAATGGCACCGAAAACACCCACAGGTTCGAAAGGCGCGAAGAAGGCGATCAAGAAGAGCGCGCCTCGTGCTGGCGACAAGAAGCGCAGAAGGAGAAGAAAGGAGAGCTACAGCATCTACATCTACAAGGTGCTGAAGCAGGTCCACCCAGACACTGGCATCTCTAGCAAGGCAATGTCAATCATGAATTCATTCGTGAATGACATTTTCGAGCGCATTGCGAACGAGGCTTCCCGTCTGGCCCACTACAACAAGCGTTCCACCATCACCAGTCGCGAGATCCAGACCGCTGTACGTCTCCTTTTGCCCGGTGAGTTGGCGAAACATGCCGTCAGTGAGGGCACCAAGGCCGTCACCAAGTACACCAGCAGCAAGTAAACGCTGCACCACTCGAGTCTATCTCGACCAACGGCCCTTTTCAGGGCCAACCACCTCTCTCGAAAGAGATCTCTTAACATCTGTTGCAATGTATGCATTGGTTGAGTGTGTCTATCCTCCCCTCCATTTTATAATCGGCGAGAAATCATGCTCTATAAACCGAAAATGCCATCCATGTCGCTGAACACTATCGACAGGCAGGCTGGCCGTGTCTCGTCTTCCCTCCATTTTAAAGTTTATCTTTTATAAGCACGAAAACATGCGCTCTCCTCTCCCTCTAAAATTATTCGCTGGACAATGAATGGATGGATGCAAGGGCATAGTGTGCATGAAACTACGGATGGATTAAGGCAGGAATGACGAAATTGAGCGATTGAACGAGTATTTTATGACAGAATGAGAAATGAAATAAAACTAAAGCAGATAAAGAGATCTCTTTCGAGACGTGTGTGTGGCCCTGAAAAGGGCCGTTGGTGTCTTTGTTTGACGAGTTCTTTATCCACCGAATCCGTACAGAGTACGTCCTTGACGTTTCAAAGCGTACACAACGTCCATGGCGGTGACAGTCTTTCTCTTGGCATGCTCGGTGTATGTGACCGCGTCACGGATCACATTTTCCAAAAACACCTTCAGGACACCACGGGTCTCCTCGTAGATCAGGCCCGAGATACGCTTGACACCGCCTCGGCGAGCCAGACGACGGATTGCGGGCTTGGTGATTCCCTGGATGTTATCGCGCAACACCTTCCTGTGACGCTTGGCGCCACCCTTTCCTAGTCCCTTGCCTCCCTTTCCGCGACCAGACATGACTGATAATTCGATTTATTTACGTTTGAAAAAAGCAAACTTTGAATGAACTTGAGCGATCAGCCACCTGCTATATACGAGCGAATGAGGACGTCGTGGGAAGCCGCAGACCACTGAATTATCTTTTTTCTGATTGGTCGAGAGCTGCGCACGACCGATCCCCTGCTCTGGTCTGATATGGCTGATCGTGTTTTGATATGATTTGAGTTGTGTGCAGTTTAAAATTCAATGCTCACCAGGCATATATCTAAGCGTGTATAACAACATGAACAGAAATGGCCATCCCACACATTACATCCATCCATAAATCCACCAACCCCTTTCCACACACACACACACACACACACACATGTTCAAAACAAGTGGAGGAAAACACATAGAGCTGAGTACAAGTGTATGCAATTCGTGCCCCTTAAAAAGAAAGCTTTGGCAACACATTCAACATACGTGTGGTAGAATGTCTCTTAAACGACCACCCGACCATTAATGCCATACGCTACTATCACCCTCGAGCGTGCAGATTCAAACGTGATATTCTGCATTACACATGGCAGTAAGGCTCTTTTTAACACACCAGACAAACAGAAATGGCCATCATTTGTTCATTTATAAGCAGTAGTTCTAACTAACTACATCTGCTTAAAACATTGTCACCTCTTTAATGAGACATTTCGGACAGGTTTACGTTTTAGCCACGTGCTGCATTCTATTCATAGACATGGACATTTAAGGGTGCATGAACATCATGTTATATCTACAGCAGATAAAAAGATCTCTTTCGAAGATATATGGTGGCCCTGAAAAGGGCCGTTGGGTTGCTAAAACAGCAAAATAGATGTTTAAGCGCGTTCGCCACGGATACGACGGGCCAACTGGATGTCCTTGGGCATGATGGTGACACGTTTCGCGTGGATGGCACACAAGTTGGTGTCCTCGAAAAGGCCGACCAAGTAAGATTCGCTAGCCTCCTGCAAAGCCATGACAGCGGAGCTCTGGAAACGCAGATCGGTCTTGAAATCTTGGGCAATTTCACGGACCAGGCGCTGGAATGGCAGCTTGCGGATCAACAACTCTGTGCTCTTCTGGTAACGACGGATTTCACGGAGAGCTACTGTTCCTGGCCTGTACCTGTGAGGTTTCTTTACACCACCGGTAGCTGGGGCGCTCTTACGGGCTGCTTTGGTAGCCAACTGCTTCCTCGGGGCCTTGCCACCGGTAGACTTACGAGCGGTCTGCTTAGTACGTGCCATCGTGACTGAACTTGTCTTCTCGAAATCAAAATTCGAACTGATGAGAGATAGGTAAACGAGCTTCGCAAATTCGCGGCTCGCTCACGATTGGCTCCCGCCAACAAGAGCCGCTACGCACTGATTGGTCAATCGCTTGCCATACCCAATCCTAAACTTTAGCCGTTCTAATTTCGTGGTACTATTCACGCGATCTTGACCTGTCTACCTATATTTCGCTGTGATAATCAAAGATTTTCCACGAAATAAGGGCATACCGGTCTGGCCCCGCACATTCTCGTAATAAAACTCGTTTTTCAACGGGATGCATCGACATGCAGCGCTGATTTTTGTCAATCCTTTTCATAGAATCCGCATTTCCAATAGTAAACGCTACTACACCAAATCAGCACCCTGCCCTTTGTTTACAAACACTAGACTTTCTGTTCCATTTCCATCCACCCACCCACCCACCCACCCACCCACCCACCCACCCACCCACCCACCCACCCACCCACCCACCCACCTACCTACCCACCCACCCACCCACCCCGTTTCTCGCTTATTTACATGGCATTATCTTTATTTATTCACTTTTAAATTAATTAGTTCTTGACTTCATTTCTTAATTAATATCTTCATTTCCTATTAGCCTTATTTCTGTTCCTAAGCTTATGTTTACAGGCTGCCATCCAACGACTAAGCCTCCAACAAAGTCCCCCATTCCCAACCACCGCACCCAAGCCCATCAAGCCCACCAACCCACCCACCCACCCACCCACCCACCCACCCACCCACCCAAGCCCATCAAGCCCACCCGCCCACCCGCCCACCCGCCCACCCGCCCACCCGCCCACCCGACCGACCGACCGACCGACCGACCGACCGACCGGCCGGCCGACCGACCGACCAACCAACCAACCCCACGCACGACCTAGTAGATTATCTTACTAGACATTACGTCAATTAGAGAAGTGTGTGTGTGTGTGTGTGTGTGTGTGTGTGTGTGTGTGTGTGTGTGTGTGTGTGTGTGTGTGTGTGTGTGTGTGTGTGTGTGTGTGTGTGTGTGTGTGTGTGTGTGTGTGTGTGTGTGTGTGTGTGTGTGTGTGTGTGTGTGTGTGTTTTGGGGTGTGTTGGGGTGTGTTGGGGTGGGGTGGGTGGATGGGTGGGTGGGTGGGGCGGGGGGGGGCACGGAGGGCGGGACCAGGGTATTCTGATTGAGTCGAGGTACTATATAGTTGTGTGGTGCTGCTGTTGGCTAATACTATTGCTGGTGACTATATAGAAATAATTGGGACAATTTTGGAAACTTTTGTATGATTCTTTCGGCAGATGGTGGTCGTATGATCATGTGTGTGCTGGGGTTAATTTGAATTTAAATTGACTGAAAAACGGAGAGGAATGCGACTGTCTGACAATGCATTATTTGACAGATGGCGGGCGTCGTCGTTACGTTGGTTAAATAAGTCGCTCCACGACGGTGCCATGTGCTTGCAAAGCCATTCCTACGCTTATATGGCATTCGAATAATGATGAGTGTGTCTAGTCCATGCTGCACCAGAAAAATTTAAGTCTGAATAATTCATTTTGCATCATTACCTTAGCTAAAATGCATATATCGCATTATAAGATAGTAGCATTTTGGCGGGACCGGCTGTGTAGTATAGGCTGCTAAGATCGTATTCTTATTTTCCTTTCTTTATGTATATTCGCTTCCAGATTGTGCATACATCAAGATTAATGAATATATTTGTAGATTTTTTAGCGATAATTGTGAGATTTTGACGAAATATGGAGAAAATTGTGAAAAATTACCAACATAGGCAACGGGTAGCAGTATTTTTTCGGCTTTAAACGATCACAAACTCATCTAATAATAAGATGATCCCAACACGTTAGGTATCGAAATAAAGCCTGATAATTCATGAACGCGATGGCGGCAGACTTCCTATAGGTTCCGCACTATGAACGAGTAAATATTAACGGGAACAAGAGGTGATAGACACAAGTTCACCAGAATTCGCTCACGATGTGGCTAGCTGGTGTCGGCTTTCCACGACGTCCGCCCCCAATTCCATAACGCTTTTCTACACACAGTTTTCTTCATATTGATCATTGAGATTCGTGTTTGCAAGTCTATTCGTTACTCTCGAACAATTTGTCATCAAAATGGCCGATGTTTCCGCTGCACCAGCGAAAGCTGCCCCGAAGAAGAAGGTTTCCAAGCCAAAGGTTCCTGCTGCCCATCCGAAATACAGCGAGATGGTGTCCGCTGCAGTGGCCGCTCTGAAGGAACGTGGAGGTTCGTCACGACAGGCGATTTTGAAGTACATCTGCGCTCACTACAAAGTCGGTGATGAGAAATCTGTCAACGCTCACCTTAAGATGGCCCTTCGCGCTGGAGTGAAGAACAATTCTCTGAAGCAGAGCAAGGGTGCTGGAGCGTCGGGATCATTCCGTCTCGGCGAGGCAAAGAAGACAAAGTCGCCAAAGAAGAAGGCAGCCAAGAAACCAAAGGCAGCCAAGCCAAAAAAGACCAAATCGCCAAAGAAGAAGGCAGCGGCGAAACCAAAGAAGGTAAAGAGTCCAGTTAAGAAGGCAGTGGCAGTGAAGAAAGCAGTTGTCGCCAAGAAAGCAAAGCCTGCCAAAAAAGCTAAAAGCCCTGCCAAGAAGGCCGCTAAGAAGCCAGCAGCCAAGAAGGCAGCAGCGAAGAAAGCACCAGCAAAGAAGTAGACATGCTTCTGAGCAATACGCTACCTACGCTTAGCACAAACAAAGGCCCTTTTCAGGGCCAACCACATCTCTCGAAAGAGGTCTCTATCTGCTAGTAATTATTAATAAATAATTGAGGGAGTGTCTACGTATATATATTCTGTTTGTTTCTGTCTATCTATGTAATAATACATACAAACAAATTGCATACGAATATGGTCACCATAAGCTGCTGCTCGTTCATGCACCGCCACCCCACCCCACCCACCCACCACGCACACAAAACGGCAACAAATTAGACTGAACTTTGGTGTTCATTAATCGAGGTGGCCTTATTTTCGAGAAATAACTATACCGCTGACATGTAGTGAGTAGTCAGTCTGATAAATAAAGTACCCCCCTACAACTGCAGGGGAGCATAGATGTAGGGAATATACACGTTCATTTCGACATTTTATCTCAATGTCGTTTAAGAGACAGCTGATAGACAGAGTACGAATAATTCAGATAAAGAGATCTCTTTCGAGAGATATGTTTGGCCCTGAAAAGGGCCGTTGGTGTGTAAGTAAAATACTACGTTTCGTTTACTTGCTCGGCTTCTGTGTCTTCTTTGGCAGAAGCACAGCCTGGATGTTGGGCAAGACACCACCCTGGGCGATGGTGACACCGGACAGAAGCTTGTTCAACTCCTCGTCGTTGCGGATGGCCAACTGCAAGTGACGTGGGATGATCCTGGTCTTCTTGTTGTCACGGGCGGCATTACCTGCCAACTCGAGAACTTCAGCTGCCAAGTATTCAAGAACAGCTGCAAGGTACACTGGCGCGCCAGCACCGACTCGCTCGGCGTAGTTGCCTTTCCTCAACAGACGATGGATTCTGCCGACTGGGAACTGTAGACCAGCACGAGATGAACGAGACTTGCTCTTTCCCTTGACTTTGCCACCTTTTCCACGTCCTGACATGATGATAGTGGGATTTGTGAACCGACAATTAACAAGAAAGCGCCAATTTTTGCGTTCAAAATCGTTATTTTCACTATTTATACCGGCTAGAGGATTGGCTTGACAGCGAGTGTGGACGTCGTGGAAAGCTCCCCGACGTCCGCACACCGCTCAATCCACTCGCTCTTATAAAAGCTTTTCGAAAACAGTGGCGAAAAAATTCGTTTTCATTTGCACAATGGCACCGAAAACACCCACAGGTTCGAAAGGCGCGAAGAAGGCGATCAAGAAGAGCGCGCCTCGTGCTGGCGACAAGAAGCGCAGAAGGAGAAGAAAGGAGAGCTACAGCATCTACATCTACAAGGTGCTGAAGCAGGTCCACCCAGACACTGGCATCTCTAGCAAGGCAATGTCAATCATGAATTCATTCGTGAATGACATTTTCGAGCGCATTGCGAACGAGGCTTCCCGTCTGGCCCACTACAACAAGCGTTCCACCATCACCAGTCGCGAGATCCAGACCGCTGTACGTCTCCTTTTGCCCGGTGAGTTGGCGAAACATGCCGTCAGTGAGGGCACCAAGGCCGTCACCAAGTACACCAGCAGCAAGTAAACGCTGCACCACTCGAGTCTATCTCGACCAACGGCCCTTTTCAGGGCCAACCACCTCTCTCGAAAGAGATCTCTTAACATCTGTTGCAATGTATGCATTGGTTGAGTGTGTCTATCCTCCCCTCCATTTTATAATCGGCGAGAAATCATGCTCTATAAACCGAAAATGCCATCCATGTCGCTGAACACTATCGACAGGCAGGCTGGCCGTGTCTCGTCTTCCCTCCATTTTAAAGTTTATCTTTTATAAGCACGAAAACATGCGCTCTCCTCTCCCTCTAAAATTATTCGCTGGACAATGAATGGATGGATGCAAGGGCATAGTGTGCATGAAACTACGGATGGATTAAGGCAGGAATGACGAAATTGAGCGATTGAACGAGTATTTTATGACAGAATGAGAAATGAAATAAAACTAAAGCAGATAAAGAGATCTCTTTCGAGACGTGTGTGTGGCCCTGAAAAGGGCCGTTGGTGTCTTTGTTTGACGAGTTCTTTATCCACCGAATCCGTACAGAGTACGTCCTTGACGTTTCAAAGCGTACACAACGTCCATGGCGGTGACAGTCTTTCTCTTGGCATGCTCGGTGTATGTGACCGCGTCACGGATCACATTTTCCAAAAACACCTTCAGGACACCACGGGTCTCCTCGTAGATCAGGCCCGAGATACGCTTGACACCGCCTCGGCGAGCCAGACGACGGATTGCGGGCTTGGTGATTCCCTGGATGTTATCGCGCAACACCTTCCTGTGACGCTTGGCGCCACCCTTTCCTAGTCCCTTGCCTCCCTTTCCGCGACCAGACATGACTGATAATTCGATTTATTTACGTTTGAAAAAAGCAAACTTTGAATGAACTTGAGCGATCAGCCACCTGCTATATACGAGCGAATGAGGACGTCGTGGGAAGCCGCAGACCACTGAATTATCTTTTTTCTGATTGGTCGAGAGCTGCGCACGACCGATCCCCTGCTCTGGTCTGATATGGCTGATCGTGTTTTGATATGATTTGAGTTGTGTGCAGTTTAAAATTCAATGCTCACCAGGCATATATCTAAGCGTGTATAACAACATGAACAGAAATGGCCATCCCACACATTACATCCATCCATAAATCCACCAACCCCTTTCCACACACACACACACACACACACACATGTTCAAAACAAGTGGAGGAAAACACATAGAGCTGAGTACAAGTGTATGCAATTCGTGCCCCTTAAAAAGAAAGCTTTGGCAACACATTCAACATACGTGTGGTAGAATGTCTCTTAAACGACCACCCGACCATTAATGCCATACGCTACTATCACCCTCGAGCGTGCAGATTCAAACGTGATATTCTGCATTACACATGGCAGTAAGGCTCTTTTTAACACACCAGACAAACAGAAATGGCCATCATTTGTTCATTTATAAGCAGTAGTTCTAACTAACTACATCTGCTTAAAACATTGTCACCTCTTTAATGAGACATTTCGGACAGGTTTACGTTTTAGCCACGTGCTGCATTCTATTCATAGACATGGACATTTAAGGGTGCATGAACATCATGTTATATCTACAGCAGATAAAAAGATCTCTTTCGAAGATATATGGTGGCCCTGAAAAGGGCCGTTGGGTTGCTAAAACAGCAAAATAGATGTTTAAGCGCGTTCGCCACGGATACGACGGGCCAACTGGATGTCCTTGGGCATGATGGTGACACGTTTCGCGTGGATGGCACACAAGTTGGTGTCCTCGAAAAGGCCGACCAAGTAAGATTCGCTAGCCTCCTGCAAAGCCATGACAGCGGAGCTCTGGAAACGCAGATCGGTCTTGAAATCTTGGGCAATTTCACGGACCAGGCGCTGGAATGGCAGCTTGCGGATCAACAACTCTGTGCTCTTCTGGTAACGACGGATTTCACGGAGAGCTACTGTTCCTGGCCTGTACCTGTGAGGTTTCTTTACACCACCGGTAGCTGGGGCGCTCTTACGGGCTGCTTTGGTAGCCAACTGCTTCCTCGGGGCCTTGCCACCGGTAGACTTACGAGCGGTCTGCTTAGTACGTGCCATCGTGACTGAACTTGTCTTCTCGAAATCAAAATTCGAACTGATGAGAGATAGGTAAACGAGCTTCGCAAATTCGCGGCTCGCTCACGATTGGCTCCCGCCAACAAGAGCCGCTACGCACTGATTGGTCAATCGCTTGCCATACCCAATCCTAAACTTTAGCCGTTCTAATTTCGTGGTACTATTCACGCGATCTTGACCTGTCTACCTATATTTCGCTGTGATAATCAAAGATTTTCCACGAAATAAGGGCATACCGGTCTGGCCCCGCACATTCTCGTAATAAAACTCGTTTTTCAACGGGATGCATCGACATGCAGCGCTGATTTTTGTCAATCCTTTTCATAGAATCCGCATTTCCAATAGTAAACGCTACTACACCAAATCAGCACCCTGCCCTTTGTTTACAAACACTAGACTTTCTGTTCCATTTCCATCCACCCACCCACCCACCCACCCACCCACCCACCCACCACCCACCCACCCACCCACCCACCCACCCACCCACCCACCCACCCACCCACCCACCCACCCACCCACCTACCTACCCACCCACCCACCCACCCCGTTTCTCGCTTATTTACATGGCATTATCTTTATTTATTCACTTTTAAATTAATTAGTTCTTGACTTCATTTCTTAATTAATATCTTCATTTCCTATTAGCCTTATTTCTGTTCCTAAGCTTATGTTTACAGGCTGCCATCCAACGACTAAGCCTCCAACAAAGTCCCCCATTCCCAACCACCGCACCCAAGCCCATCAAGCCCACCAACCCACCCACCCACCCACCCACCCACCCACCCACCCACCCAAGCCCATCAAGCCCACCCGCCCACCCGCCCACCCGCCCACCCGCCCACCCGCCCACCCGACCGACCGACCGACCGACCGACCGACCGACCGGCCGGCCGACCGACCGACCAACCAACCAACCCCACGCACGACCTAGTAGATTATCTTACTAGACATTACGTCAATTAGAGAAGTGTGTGTGTGTGTGTGTGTGTGTGTGTGTGTGTGTGTGTGTGTGTGTGTGTGTGTGTGTGTGTGTGTGTGTGTGTGTGTGTGTGTGTGTGTGTGTGTGTGTGTGTGTTGGGGTGTGTTGGGGTGTGTTGGGGTGGGGTGGGTGGATGGGTGGGTGGGTGGGGCGGGGGGGGGCACGGAGGGCGGGACCAGGGTATTCTGATTGAGTCGAGGTACTATATAGTTGTGTGGTGCTGCTGTTGGCTAATACTATTGCTGGTGACTATATAGAAATAATTGGGACAATTTTGGAAACTTTTGTATGATTCTTTCGGCAGATGGTGGTCGTATGATCATGTGTGTGCTGGGGTTAATTTGAATTTAAATTGACTGAAAAACGGAGAGGAATGCGACTGTCTGACAATGCATTATTTGACAGATGGCGGGCGTCGTCGTTACGTTGGTTAAATAAGTCGCTCCACGACGGTGCCATGTGCTTGCAAAGCCATTCCTACGCTTATATGGCATTCGAATAATGATGAGTGTGTCTAGTCCATGCTGCACCAGAAAAATTTAAGTCTGAATAATTCATTTTGCATCATTACCTTAGCTAAAATGCATATATCGCATTATAAGATAGTAGCATTTTGGCGGGACCGGCTGTGTAGTATAGGCTGCTAAGATCGTATTCTTATTTTCCTTTCTTTATGTATATTCGCTTCCAGATTGTGCATACATCAAGATTAATGAATATATTTGTAGATTTTTTAGCGATAATTGTGAGATTTTGACGAAATATGGAGAAAATTGTGAAAAATTACCAACATAGGCAACGGGTAGCAGTATTTTTTCGGCTTTAAACGATCACAAACTCATCTAATAATAAGATGATCCCAACACGTTAGGTATCGAAATAAAGCCTGATAATTCATGAACGCGATGGCGGCAGACTTCCTATAGGTTCCGCACTATGAACGAGTAAATATTAACGGGAACAAGAGGTGATAGACACAAGTTCACCAGAATTCGCTCACGATGTGGCTAGCTGGTGTCGGCTTTCCACGACGTCCGCCCCCAATTCCATAACGCTTTTCTACACACAGTTTTCTTCATATTGATCATTGAGATTCGTGTTTGCAAGTCTATTCGTTACTCTCGAACAATTTGTCATCAAAATGGCCGATGTTTCCGCTGCACCAGCGAAAGCTGCCCCGAAGAAGAAGGTTTCCAAGCCAAAGGTTCCTGCTGCCCATCCGAAATACAGCGAGATGGTGTCCGCTGCAGTGGCCGCTCTGAAGGAACGTGGAGGTTCGTCACGACAGGCGATTTTGAAGTACATCTGCGCTCACTACAAAGTCGGTGATGAGAAATCTGTCAACGCTCACCTTAAGATGGCCCTTCGCGCTGGAGTGAAGAACAATTCTCTGAAGCAGAGCAAGGGTGCTGGAGCGTCGGGATCATTCCGTCTCGGCGAGGCAAAGAAGACAAAGTCGCCAAAGAAGAAGGCAGCCAAGAAACCAAAGGCAGCCAAGCCAAAAAAGACCAAATCGCCAAAGAAGAAGGCAGCGGCGAAACCAAAGAAGGTAAAGAGTCCAGTTAAGAAGGCAGTGGCAGTGAAGAAAGCAGTTGTCGCCAAGAAAGCAAAGCCTGCCAAAAAAGCTAAAAGCCCTGCCAAGAAGGCCGCTAAGAAGCCAGCAGCCAAGAAGGCAGCAGCGAAGAAAGCACCAGCAAAGAAGTAGACATGCTTCTGAGCAATACGCTACCTACGCTTAGCACAAACAAAGGCCCTTTTCAGGGCCAACCACATCTCTCGAAAGAGGTCTCTATCTGCTAGTAATTATTAATAAATAATTGAGGGAGTGTCTACGTATATATATTCTGTTTGTTTCTGTCTATCTATGTAATAATACATACAAACAAATTGCATACGAATATGGTCACCATAAGCTGCTGCTCGTTCATGCACCGCCACCCCACCCCACCCACCCACCACGCACACAAAACGGCAACAAATTAGACTGAACTTTGGTGTTCATTAATCGAGGTGGCCTTATTTTCGAGAAATAACTATACCGCTGACATGTAGTGAGTAGTCAGTCTGATAAATAAAGTACCCCCCTACAACTGCAGGGGAGCATAGATGTAGGGAATATACACGTTCATTTCGACATTTTATCTCAATGTCGTTTAAGAGACAGCTGATAGACAGAGTACGAATAATTCAGATAAAGAGATCTCTTTCGAGAGATATGTTTGGCCCTGAAAAGGGCCGTTGGTGTGTAAGTAAAATACTACGTTTCGTTTACTTGCTCGGCTTCTGTGTCTTCTTTGGCAGAAGCACAGCCTGGATGTTGGGCAAGACACCACCCTGGGCGATGGTGACACCGGACAGAAGCTTGTTCAACTCCTCGTCGTTGCGGATGGCCAACTGCAAGTGACGTGGGATGATCCTGGTCTTCTTGTTGTCACGGGCGGCATTACCTGCCAACTCGAGAACTTCAGCTGCCAAGTATTCAAGAACAGCTGCAAGGTACACTGGCGCGCCAGCACCGACTCGCTCGGCGTAGTTGCCTTTCCTCAACAGACGATGGATTCTGCCGACTGGGAACTGTAGACCAGCACGAGATGAACGAGACTTGCTCTTTCCCTTGACTTTGCCACCTTTTCCACGTCCTGACATGATGATAGTGGGATTTGTGAACCGACAATTAACAAGAAAGCGCCAATTTTTGCGTTCAAAATCGTTATTTTCACTATTTATACCGGCTAGAGGATTGGCTTGACAGCGAGTGTGGACGTCGTGGAAAGCTCCCCGACGTCCGCACACCGCTCAATCCACTCGCTCTTATAAAAGCTTTTCGAAAACAGTGGCGAAAAAATTCGTTTTCATTTGCACAATGGCACCGAAAACACCCACAGGTTCGAAAGGCGCGAAGAAGGCGATCAAGAAGAGCGCGCCTCGTGCTGGCGACAAGAAGCGCAGAAGGAGAAGAAAGGAGAGCTACAGCATCTACATCTACAAGGTGCTGAAGCAGGTCCACCCAGACACTGGCATCTCTAGCAAGGCAATGTCAATCATGAATTCATTCGTGAATGACATTTTCGAGCGCATTGCGAACGAGGCTTCCCGTCTGGCCCACTACAACAAGCGTTCCACCATCACCAGTCGCGAGATCCAGACCGCTGTACGTCTCCTTTTGCCCGGTGAGTTGGCGAAACATGCCGTCAGTGAGGGCACCAAGGCCGTCACCAAGTACACCAGCAGCAAGTAAACGCTGCACCACTCGAGTCTATCTCGACCAACGGCCCTTTTCAGGGCCAACCACCTCTCTCGAAAGAGATCTCTTAACATCTGTTGCAATGTATGCATTGGTTGAGTGTGTCTATCCTCCCCTCCATTTTATAATCGGCGAGAAATCATGCTCTATAAACCGAAAATGCCATCCATGTCGCTGAACACTATCGACAGGCAGGCTGGCCGTGTCTCGTCTTCCCTCCATTTTAAAGTTTATCTTTTATAAGCACGAAAACATGCGCTCTCCTCTCCCTCTAAAATTATTCGCTGGACAATGAATGGATGGATGCAAGGGCATAGTGTGCATGAAACTACGGATGGATTAAGGCAGGAATGACGAAATTGAGCGATTGAACGAGTATTTTATGACAGAATGAGAAATGAAATAAAACTAAAGCAGATAAAGAGATCTCTTTCGAGACGTGTGTGTGGCCCTGAAAAGGGCCGTTGGTGTCTTTGTTTGACGAGTTCTTTATCCACCGAATCCGTACAGAGTACGTCCTTGACGTTTCAAAGCGTACACAACGTCCATGGCGGTGACAGTCTTTCTCTTGGCATGCTCGGTGTATGTGACCGCGTCACGGATCACATTTTCCAAAAACACCTTCAGGACACCACGGGTCTCCTCGTAGATCAGGCCCGAGATACGCTTGACACCGCCTCGGCGAGCCAGACGACGGATTGCGGGCTTGGTGATTCCCTGGATGTTATCGCGCAACACCTTCCTGTGACGCTTGGCGCCACCCTTTCCTAGTCCCTTGCCTCCCTTTCCGCGACCAGACATGACTGATAATTCGATTTATTTACGTTTGAAAAAAGCAAACTTTGAATGAACTTGAGCGATCAGCCACCTGCTATATACGAGCGAATGAGGACGTCGTGGGAAGCCGCAGACCACTGAATTATCTTTTTTCTGATTGGTCGAGAGCTGCGCACGACCGATCCCCTGCTCTGGTCTGATATGGCTGATCGTGTTTTGATATGATTTGAGTTGTGTGCAGTTTAAAATTCAATGCTCACCAGGCATATATCTAAGCGTGTATAACAACATGAACAGAAATGGCCATCCCACACATTACATCCATCCATAAATCCACCAACCCCTTTCCACACACACACACACACACACACACATGTTCAAAACAAGTGGAGGAAAACACATAGAGCTGAGTACAAGTGTATGCAATTCGTGCCCCTTAAAAAGAAAGCTTTGGCAACACATTCAACATACGTGTGGTAGAATGTCTCTTAAACGACCACCCGACCATTAATGCCATACGCTACTATCACCCTCGAGCGTGCAGATTCAAACGTGATATTCTGCATTACACATGGCAGTAAGGCTCTTTTTAACACACCAGACAAACAGAAATGGCCATCATTTGTTCATTTATAAGCAGTAGTTCTAACTAACTACATCTGCTTAAAACATTGTCACCTCTTTAATGAGACATTTCGGACAGGTTTACGTTTTAGCCACGTGCTGCATTCTATTCATAGACATGGACATTTAAGGGTGCATGAACATCATGTTATATCTACAGCAGATAAAAAGATCTCTTTCGAAGATATATGGTGGCCCTGAAAAGGGCCGTTGGGTTGCTAAAACAGCAAAATAGATGTTTAAGCGCGTTCGCCACGGATACGACGGGCCAACTGGATGTCCTTGGGCATGATGGTGACACGTTTCGCGTGGATGGCACACAAGTTGGTGTCCTCGAAAAGGCCGACCAAGTAAGATTCGCTAGCCTCCTGCAAAGCCATGACAGCGGAGCTCTGGAAACGCAGATCGGTCTTGAAATCTTGGGCAATTTCACGGACCAGGCGCTGGAATGGCAGCTTGCGGATCAACAACTCTGTGCTCTTCTGGTAACGACGGATTTCACGGAGAGCTACTGTTCCTGGCCTGTACCTGTGAGGTTTCTTTACACCACCGGTAGCTGGGGCGCTCTTACGGGCTGCTTTGGTAGCCAACTGCTTCCTCGGGGCCTTGCCACCGGTAGACTTACGAGCGGTCTGCTTAGTACGTGCCATCGTGACTGAACTTGTCTTCTCGAAATCAAAATTCGAACTGATGAGAGATAGGTAAACGAGCTTCGCAAATTCGCGGCTCGCTCACGATTGGCTCCCGCCAACAAGAGCCGCTACGCACTGATTGGTCAATCGCTTGCCATACCCAATCCTAAACTTTAGCCGTTCTAATTTCGTGGTACTATTCACGCGATCTTGACCTGTCTACCTATATTTCGCTGTGATAATCAAAGATTTTCCACGAAATAAGGGCATACCGGTCTGGCCCCGCACATTCTCGTAATAAAACTCGTTTTTCAACGGGATGCATCGACATGCAGCGCTGATTTTTGTCAATCCTTTTCATAGAATCCGCATTTCCAATAGTAAACGCTACTACACCAAATCAGCACCCTGCCCTTTGTTTACAAACACTAGACTTTCTGTTCCATTTCCATCCACCCACCCACCCACCCACCCACCCACCCACCCACCACCCACCCACCCACCCACCCACCCACCCACCCACCCACCCACCCACCCACCCACCCACCCACCCACCCACCCACCTACCTACCCACCCACCCACCCACCCCGTTTCTCGCTTATTTACATGGCATTATCTTTATTTATTCACTTTTAAATTAATTAGTTCTTGACTTCATTTCTTAATTAATATCTTCATTTCCTATTAGCCTTATTTCTGTTCCTAAGCTTATGTTTACAGGCTGCCATCCAACGACTAAGCCTCCAACAAAGTCCCCCATTCCCAACCACCGCACCCAAGCCCATCAAGCCCACCAACCCACCCACCCACCCACCCACCCACCCACCCACCCACCCAAGCCCATCAAGCCCACCCGCCCACCCGCCCACCCGCCCACCCGCCCACCCGCCCACCCGACCGACCGACCGACCGACCGACCGACCGACCGGCCGGCCGACCGACCGACCAACCAACCAACCCCACGCACGACCTAGTAGATTATCTTACTAGACATTACGTCAATTAGAGAAGTGTGTGTGTGTGTGTGTGTGTGTGTGTGTGTGTGTGTGTGTGTGTGTGTGTGTGTGTGTGTGTGTGTGTGTGTGTGTGTGTGTGTGTGTGTGTGTGTGTGTGTGTGTGTGTGTGTGTGTTGGGGTGTGTTGGGGTGTGTTGGGGTGGGGTGGGTGGATGGGTGGGTGGGTGGGGCGGGGGGGGGCACGGAGGGCGGGACCAGGGTATTCTGATTGAGTCGAGGTACTATATAGTTGTGTGGTGCTGCTGTTGGCTAATACTATTGCTGGTGACTATATAGAAATAATTGGGACAATTTTGGAAACTTTTGTATGATTCTTTCGGCAGATGGTGGTCGTATGATCATGTGTGTGCTGGGGTTAATTTGAATTTAAATTGACTGAAAAACGGAGAGGAATGCGACTGTCTGACAATGCATTATTTGACAGATGGCGGGCGTCGTCGTTACGTTGGTTAAATAAGTCGCTCCACGACGGTGCCATGTGCTTGCAAAGCCATTCCTACGCTTATATGGCATTCGAATAATGATGAGTGTGTCTAGTCCATGCTGCACCAGAAAAATTTAAGTCTGAATAATTCATTTTGCATCATTACCTTAGCTAAAATGCATATATCGCATTATAAGATAGTAGCATTTTGGCGGGACCGGCTGTGTAGTATAGGCTGCTAAGATCGTATTCTTATTTTCCTTTCTTTATGTATATTCGCTTCCAGATTGTGCATACATCAAGATTAATGAATATATTTGTAGATTTTTTAGCGATAATTGTGAGATTTTGACGAAATATGGAGAAAATTGTGAAAAATTACCAACATAGGCAACGGGTAGCAGTATTTTTTCGGCTTTAAACGATCACAAACTCATCTAATAATAAGATGATCCCAACACGTTAGGTATCGAAATAAAGCCTGATAATTCATGAACGCGATGGCGGCAGACTTCCTATAGGTTCCGCACTATGAACGAGTAAATATTAACGGGAACAAGAGGTGATAGACACAAGTTCACCAGAATTCGCTCACGATGTGGCTAGCTGGTGTCGGCTTTCCACGACGTCCGCCCCCAATTCCATAACGCTTTTCTACACACAGTTTTCTTCATATTGATCATTGAGATTCGTGTTTGCAAGTCTATTCGTTACTCTCGAACAATTTGTCATCAAAATGGCCGATGTTTCCGCTGCACCAGCGAAAGCTGCCCCGAAGAAGAAGGTTTCCAAGCCAAAGGTTCCTGCTGCCCATCCGAAATACAGCGAGATGGTGTCCGCTGCAGTGGCCGCTCTGAAGGAACGTGGAGGTTCGTCACGACAGGCGATTTTGAAGTACATCTGCGCTCACTACAAAGTCGGTGATGAGAAATCTGTCAACGCTCACCTTAAGATGGCCCTTCGCGCTGGAGTGAAGAACAATTCTCTGAAGCAGAGCAAGGGTGCTGGAGCGTCGGGATCATTCCGTCTCGGCGAGGCAAAGAAGACAAAGTCGCCAAAGAAGAAGGCAGCCAAGAAACCAAAGGCAGCCAAGCCAAAAAAGACCAAATCGCCAAAGAAGAAGGCAGCGGCGAAACCAAAGAAGGTAAAGAGTCCAGTTAAGAAGGCAGTGGCAGTGAAGAAAGCAGTTGTCGCCAAGAAAGCAAAGCCTGCCAAAAAAGCTAAAAGCCCTGCCAAGAAGGCCGCTAAGAAGCCAGCAGCCAAGAAGGCAGCAGCGAAGAAAGCACCAGCAAAGAAGTAGACATGCTTCTGAGCAATACGCTACCTACGCTTAGCACAAACAAAGGCCCTTTTCAGGGCCAACCACATCTCTCGAAAGAGGTCTCTATCTGCTAGTAATTATTAATAAATAATTGAGGGAGTGTCTACGTATATATATTCTGTTTGTTTCTGTCTATCTATGTAATAATACATACAAACAAATTGCATACGAATATGGTCACCATAAGCTGCTGCTCGTTCATGCACCGCCACCCCACCCCACCCACCCACCACGCACACAAAACGGCAACAAATTAGACTGAACTTTGGTGTTCATTAATCGAGGTGGCCTTATTTTCGAGAAATAACTATACCGCTGACATGTAGTGAGTAGTCAGTCTGATAAATAAAGTACCCCCCTACAACTGCAGGGGAGCATAGATGTAGGGAATATACACGTTCATTTCGACATTTTATCTCAATGTCGTTTAAGAGACAGCTGATAGACAGAGTACGAATAATTCAGATAAAGAGATCTCTTTCGAGAGATATGTTTGGCCCTGAAAAGGGCCGTTGGTGTGTAAGTAAAATACTACGTTTCGTTTACTTGCTCGGCTTCTGTGTCTTCTTTGGCAGAAGCACAGCCTGGATGTTGGGCAAGACACCACCCTGGGCGATGGTGACACCGGACAGAAGCTTGTTCAACTCCTCGTCGTTGCGGATGGCCAACTGCAAGTGACGTGGGATGATCCTGGTCTTCTTGTTGTCACGGGCGGCATTACCTGCCAACTCGAGAACTTCAGCTGCCAAGTATTCAAGAACAGCTGCAAGGTACACTGGCGCGCCAGCACCGACTCGCTCGGCGTAGTTGCCTTTCCTCAACAGACGATGGATTCTGCCGACTGGGAACTGTAGACCAGCACGAGATGAACGAGACTTGCTCTTTCCCTTGACTTTGCCACCTTTTCCACGTCCTGACATGATGATAGTGGGATTTGTGAACCGACAATTAACAAGAAAGCGCCAATTTTTGCGTTCAAAATCGTTATTTTCACTATTTATACCGGCTAGAGGATTGGCTTGACAGCGAGTGTGGACGTCGTGGAAAGCTCCCCGACGTCCGCACACCGCTCAATCCACTCGCTCTTATAAAAGCTTTTCGAAAACAGTGGCGAAAAAATTCATACAAAAAATTTGCGTTCGTTGATGATAGACGTGTTTTAGATTAGTGTAATTTGCGTCCATTATTGCGTTTGCGAAAAAATTATAGTGCTTAGTGAGACTAGAGTTTAAGGAACAGTGTTATTTGATAATTCTTTTCTTTAAGCTATTTTAAACATTTTCCGTTTGAGGCTCGTTCGCGTGCATCAAGCACTAGCTTTTCCGCCAGTAAAATCGTTGTTGTTGTCGGCCATTAGGGTTGTCCTGCTCGTTTGTGTTTGGCGCCATTTTCGAAAACAAAGCTCTTTATTTTTACGTTTATTTGCTGTGCTCCCCGAGTCGTAACTACAAGGTATTGTTATTAAATTATTTTAATAAATTTCGTAACCTTAAAATCTGTTTAAAACCTTTTTGATCAATTTTCTTTTGGATGTTCGTCTGCGTGAGTTAGAACACTAGATTTTTCGCCACTCAAACAGCCGCATTTGTCGGCCATTAGTGCTAGTCTTGATCGACTTCGACACCAATTTTCGAAAAAAAAAAAAAAAATAAATAAAAATTAAAATTTTTTTTTGGAATCGTCCTTTCAGTGCTTAGTTGGAATTTTCGCGAATTTTACCGAAGGGGATGACACTGCACTGATATATTGGTAACGGTTACTAGGCATAATCTACCTCCTCTCTCTACACTTCAGCCTTTCACAGCCTACTCTACTCATCTCCTTAACACATTACTTCTACTGCATTCTATCCTATCTCTCATACTGTACCTACTAAATTATCCTACTACACACTACCCTCTAAACAATCCACACCTTTGGGTAAGTAAAATGGAGGAAGCTGACTCCCTCAAGCAGCCTCCTGAAGTCACAGCCAACGCGGCGCCAAGTGGTGTCAAAAATGACGAAGTGGCCATGGATGAGTTCACCCACGAACAGGTGGCTCAGCAGGTGATAATCCTGGAGAGCAATCTCCAGAACACACCAGGCCCCAAAAGGAAGAGGATGGTCGGGGTGTTAGAGGAGGGGGAGGAAGTGGGAGGAAGGGAAGGCACCCCCAGCAAGAGGTCTCGGGACAAGGGGGCCTCCCCAGTGGGAGGGAGAGACCAAACCACCACGCAGAGCGGGGGTTCCCCGGGTGGGGTGACCAGTAGGGAAGGGAGGGAAGTGGGACAAAAAGGGGGGCAGAGAAATGGTACCCAGGGAAGGAGGGTCAGAGTCAAGGGACTCGCGGGAAACGATTTTGCGGGGTTAACCCGCATGATAATATATAGGTTGCTGTATGCCATGGTGGGCATGCTGGCTGGCCTAGACAAGAGAGATGGGCAGGTGTTGGTAACCACCACCAGTGAAGGGCAGTTTCAGAAGCTGCTCAAAATCACCATGATAGGCAGCCACGTGGTGTCTATCGAAGAGCACACCACAAAAAAGACTGAACAAAAAAAAGCGGTAGGTGTCATATCGGGAGTCCCAAGGGACTTCACGAATGACGATATAAAGGAGGAATTGAACGCCCATGGGGAACACAAAGTGGAGTGGGTGGGTCGGATTGGCGGAACAGCCAGACCGACCTATGCAGTGAAACTGGTTTTCGAGTCAGACGAACTGCCAAGTAAGGTAAAACTGGGATGGATGAGCTTCAAAGTTAAGCCATACATCCCAGAGCCCGTCAGATGCTTTAGATGCCACCTGCTGGGTCACGTGGCAAAGCACTGCAGATCAAAAGCCAGCGCGTGCGTAAACTGTGGAGGAAACCACAAACGGGAGGACTGCCAGCAGACCCCCCACTGTAGGAACTGCAAGGGGCTCCACAGTGCTGCATATCGCGGATGTCCGGCTTTGCAAAAAGCCAAGGACATCCTCAAGGTCAAATCGACAGATCAGGTCTCATACGGGGAGGCAAAGAAGAAGGTTACCCAGCAAAAAAGCAGGGAAACCGAACAGCCAACTGGAATACCAGCACCTGGACCAGCCATACCTCTGGAAAGTACAGCATGGCAGAAAAGGGCTGACTCCGTAAGGAGGAAGCTGGCCACCCCCAGGAGGGACTGCTCAGTACCGAGACAGCAGGAAAGAGGGGAGGAGGCTCCTACTGAGCCACCTACAATAGATACGGCCACGCCCACCCTCCCGCTTGGGAGTCCGGCCAGAAAAGCCGGCAAACAGCCCAAAAGGCAAACAAAAACGCCAAAAAACCCCGCCTGCAAAGGGCTCAAAGTTGTAGGCAGGAGCAGGGCCCGAAACCAAAGGGCTGAACAAATCGGCACATTGGAGGTACCTCTAGTGGAAAAACAGGCTATCAAACCTGTGAACCCCACTAGCAGTACTGGCAGATGCAGTGACCTGCCGGCCGAGACCACCAGAGGGACACCAACGAGCGAGGTAAGTCCCACCCCCATGGTTGGAGAGCATAAAATTGTCTTAAATGTACAAACCTTCAGATTGATCATTGAGACGATCATATCATCAGTTTGCACTGACAACGAAGCAGCAAGGAACAAGGTTGATGTGGACGGCCTCGTTGCGAAATTCGTAGAACTTTGCTCCTCTTCGAACTAATCATGGGGGTCAAAATTCTTCAGTGGAACGTTCGAGGCACCCGGTCTAATACCAACCTCGACGAATTGTGGAACACATTCCACAACGAAAATGACCACCCAGACATTATATGTCTACAGGAAACCCGTCTGAAACCCAACCAGGATTTCAAAAGGTACAACTACAATGTCGAAAGACAAGACCGTACCACAGAATCTGCAACCACCCCTAGGGGTGAAGGCGGTGGCGGCATAGCGACCCTCATAAAAAGTAATCTTTCCTACAAAAGGTTGCCACAACGTGAGAGTAGCGTAGAGCACCTTACGATAGAAATAGAAATCAACCACGAAACTATTAATATTGTAAACGTCTATAGTCCCAGGTTGCACTCTTCCTCGGACTACGACAAGCTCCTTGAAGGCCTAGAAGGTGAAACAATACTTCTGGGCGACTTCAACTCCCACCATGCCCTATGGGGGAGCAAAACCACGAACCCCAAAGGCCGAGTATTAGAACAGGTTATTGACAACTACAACCTGTGCCTACTAAATGACCATAGACCCACCAGATATAACTCTAGTGATGGAGAATGGTCGGTCTTGGACCTGTGCCTCATAACACCTGGCCTACGACCAACCCCCAGCTGGGACATCCAAGACCAGCTCCTCGGCAGCGACCACCTCCCTATCAAAATACAAATAGGAAGCCTACAGAACAAGAACGAGGCGCCACTGCACAGGAACAATTGGAATCTGAAAAAGGCCAACTGGACCGAATACAAGCACACAATGGCCATGGAGCTGGAGACACCGATTACTAGTACCAGCACCGAGGAATATTATGAGCAGTGTATGGGGATTCTCTACAAGGCTGCCAACTCAGCCATCCCCCAATCAAAGCCAGACAATAACCCCAAACACAAACGCGTGCCTTGGTGGAACAGTGAGTGCCAAGAAGCAGTTAAGCTCAAGAAAATAGCCTGGAATAGACTAAAGAGAAACTTCAGCATTGAACGCCTAGTCGAGCACAAGAGACTACAGGCCAAGGTAACAAGAACCATCAAAAAGGCAAAACGCGATCACTGGCGACAATACTGCTCTGAAATCACTCGGTTCACACCCTCGAGCCAAATATGGCGCAAAGCGAAAGCTATTGCCAGCGAAAAAACCAAATCCAAAAACCCCTTACCCACCCTCATAGCAAATGGGGTAAAGCACGCCAACGACAAGGAAAAAGCTGAAGTGCTTGCCACAGTCTTCATTGCAACCAGTAGCAGTGATAACCATGACCCTGACTTTGTAGCTACCAAAACAAAGGTTGATGAGCATATCAATCACCTGTTCAGCTCAGGGAAATGCGAAGATCCTAACAACCGAGACATCAACAAAACCTTCAACAGAATGGAGCTTGAGCAAGCCCTTGGCAGAGGCAAAAGCTCCTCACCAGGTGAGGATGGCCTGAAATACGACATGCTTCGTAATATGCCAGAGGAGGGTAAACAAATGCTACTCAATCTCTACAACCTTGTATGGAGCTCTGGAAAAATGCCATCAGTATGGAAAACGGGGATCGTGGTTCCTATCCCAAAACAAGGGAAGGACAAAACTGACCCAAGATCATATCGGCCAATCTCCCTGACGAGCTGTCTCTGCAAAGTCATGGAGAGGATGATCAAAAACCGACTAGAACATGAGTTCGAACACAACGGTCTACTCCACCCTTGGCAGAGTGGCTTCAGAAAGGGCAGACGCACTACGGACCACCTAGTCAGACTGACGGAGGCAGCCAAGAAAGCCCTAGATGCCGGAAGAGGAAACACAACAATAGGAGTTTTCCTAGACGTTGAGAAAGCCTTTGATATGATGTGGCGAAACGGAGTCCTAAAAAAACTCTATGACTTTGGCTACCGTGGCCGCATCCTATTCTGGATACGAGATTTTCTCGATAACAGAAGGATTAGCGTCCGCGTTAATGGGCAAATGTCTAGGGAACAAACATTGGAAAACGGCACCCCGCAGGGTGGCGTAATAAGCCCCCTACTGTTCAATATCATGATGAGTGATCTACCCAAAGACATTGAAAAAGACCATGCACTGGGTCCCAACGCAATAGGCGGGTCTATCTTCGCTGATGACACAGCATTGTGGAACAAATATGCGAAGATAGACCGTGCACGTAAGACCATGCAGAAAGTTCTGGACATAGTCTCACGGTGGTGCAAAAAAAATGGCTTCAAACTGTCTGCGGAAAAAACAGTTCAAATCAATTTTACCAATGTTAAATACATAAACCATGATGCAAATCTGTACCTCAATGGTCAGAAAGTCAAGACATGTGCTGAAGCCAAATTCCTGGGACTAACATTTGACAGAAAGCTCACGTGGAACCCCCACATCAAGAGTCTGAGGGAGAGATGCTTCAAGCAATTAAATCTCCTTCGCTCATTAACAAAGCACACCTGGGGTGCAGACCTGCCGAGCATGCTTATGCTATACCGCGGCCTAATCCTGTTAAGGATAGACTATGGATGCGAAGCATATGCCACAGCGAGAAAGTCACTGTTAGAAACCATTGACACTCTCCAAACAAAATGCCTGCGCATTTGCTGTGGTGCCTCACAGAGTAGCCCTCGAGATGCAATCAACGTAGAGTGTGGAGAAATCCCATTAGATCTGCGAAGAGAGGAACGGCTTCTCAAATTCTGGACATACCTACAAAGCTCTGCACCCACCCACCCTACCAGGGAGGTATGTCTTCCATGCAAGGAGCACCTAAGACACAAGGTACTGCCCAAAATGACCAAAAAGACCAAACCACCAGGCCTGTTAATGACAGAGCTCGTCAGTGCCACTGAACTGGTAAACGTCGAAATAGAAAGCTCAAGGCCGGCTCCTGACCCGCCATGGCTACTTCCGCAGATCAAGGCGCATGACAGCCTATCCTCACAGATAAGCAAGAAAGACCCACCAGCGCTAATCAAGAGCTACGCTCTGGAAAACATTGACAACAGATGGAAGGAGCACAGGAAAATCTATACCGACGCCTCCAAAATGCCCTACTCTGGCGAATGCGGAGCAGGAGTAGTCATAGGCGACCAGGAAGAAGTCCTCAAGTACAAGCTTCCGAATCACCTGTCAATATTCACAGCCGAACTGGTGGCAATTAAAAAGGCTCTAGAATGGATTAAAACAGCAAATCCAGGCAAATACGTTATACTCACAGACTCACTAAGCTCAGTGAAGAGCTTCAAATCTAGCAGCAGCAAGAGCAGGGACAACCTAATCAAGGAAATCCGGCAGCTGTATGCAACTGTGGTGACTGACAACAACACCGTGGACATCGACTGGGTCCCAAGCCATGTTGACATTAAAGGCAATGAACAGGCAGACGAGGCAGCCAAGCAAGCGCTCAAAGATGGAACTATGACCAGCATAGGACTCTCAAAGTCCGAAGCGAATGCCCTGGTCAAAAGCCACATCAACAGCAAATGGCAAAGACAATGGGACGAAAGCACAACCGGCAGATCCCTGTACAGAGTCGTCCCTGCAGTCAAACGCAAATACCAAAACCATATCCCAGGACGCCAAGGCGACATTGTATTACGCCACATCAGAATGGGTCGGATCAGCGTTAACCAGACACGAAAAAAACTCAACCTGTCAGACACAGACCAATGTGAGGCCTGCAAGGAGACTGAAACTCTAGACCACTTCTTCCTACGGTGCACTGAATATGCAGACATTAGAAAGGAACTCATCAATACGCTGAGAAAGGGACACTTCAATCTTGACCCTATAGAAGACATTATAGCGATGCGTGACCGACAGATCAACCACGAATTAATCAAGTTCGTGCTTGCATCGGACAAACACATCACATAATCAGAACACATTCTGATTAGCCCAAGACACAGACCGAGACAACCCTCGGGAGGTGTCAGGTCCGAAACGCAAATCACTCCCCTAGGCGCATGAGGTGTCAGGTCCGAGGGGAATCGCATCACACTTTTTCCCCTAGGCGCATGAGGTGTCAGGTCCGAGGGGAAATACGTGTAAGCGAACGATTTGCAGTTTGCATGACCTATACAGCATGTTATCTCTGATGTCAAAAAAGCAAACACGTGAGACGGCGCAAGAAGCACTCTTCTGCGGCCTCTACGACCCCGGCCTGTCCTGCGGCACTTACTGCCTTCCAATCCCCGGCCTCTACTGCGGCATTTAGTGCCTTCCCACCATCAACCTCTACGGCTATTGCGGCATTTACCGCCACCCCACAATGACCCCTGGTCACTGCAGCATTTACTGCCTCACCACCCTCGTGAGGTGTCATGTTCGAGGAGAAACGCAAATCACTTCCCCTAGGCGCATGAGGTGTCAGGTCCGAGGGGAATCGCTTCGCACTTTTTCCCCTAGGCGCATGAGGTGTCAGGTCCGAGGGGAAATATGTGTAAGCGAATGATTTGCTGTGTTGCATGGCCTTAAAAGTATGTTATCTGTAATGTCATTTCTTTCAGAGCCAGAGCTGGAGCTGGAGCAAAAATGCAGCAACGAAAACAACAATGACAGACGGGCAGAAAGACAGATGGAGGACTGGAATGGACAACAGAACAACAGATGGGCCGGCCTGGCGGCGGACCGCGAGGGATATGGACGTGTGTCCATCTCTTTCGTGGCCCGTAGGCAGGTATGCTTGTCTGTCGAACAGACTGACAAACCAATCAACAAATGGACAGACTGACGGACAACTCTGGGCACAGCAAGCTGCTGGAGTACGCTTAAGCAATGTACTTGGCCCCACTTGCTCAGTCTTCTCGGATGGGACTTTAAACTGAGGTCCCGTCACACAGTGCCCATCACTGTGTGAACGTGAGCTAGGGTTAGGTAGGCAAGAAATTTCGGCATAGTCAAAGTAAACCGGATGCTGAATGGATCCCTCCTCGGATGGAACCACGCAACATACGGATTACAAAACCAAAACCAAACTGCTAGAATTAGAATCTTTCGGAATTTTCGAGGGGACTATGGAGGGATGTAACCCGGATGACTGACCGAGTTCGTCCTCGGACGGTCACAGTCACCATACGGGCTACCTAACCAATCAAAATCAAACAAGTGCGCGCTGGTGCCTGCTCGGATGATGGCCAGAAGACCAAATGGGTCCCAGGACCCGAAAGACCCCACACCCCAACCTCCCCACTCCCCCCAAAGGGGCCGGGAGGTCTCTGACCTAAAGCCCCCCCTTGGGTGCATCAGGTCATAAGACCGTACACACCTCCCCCGACCCAACACCTACCCCATCCCTTACCCACCCCTGTTAGGTCCAGGTTAGGCCATCCCCATTACACACGCCCAAGCATGAGGAGCAACAAAAAAAGCCATGGAAAAGAACAGCAACATGAGACAAAATCGAGAGACAACGATCAACACACACATACACACAGAGAGAGACACAAGCTAATGCACAAACCGACGTCACAAGAATTCACAAGAATTCAACAGAAACCATAAAGGCCAGGCGTGAGTCTAGACCCTAGCATTGGGAACTAGCATATAAACGCCTCAAATATTACAACACACACACACACACATCAACCAGGTCACATCCAGGCACCCAGCCAGAAAGTATATTTATGGAAGCGACCAACAGAGGTCAGATCATGCAGACTTGCGGATCTGACAATCAGCCCAAGCGCAAGGCAAATATTCTTTAGAATCAGTTGCTAGTCACGGTTGTTATTTCTACGGACAGACCTACCTACCCATTCGCCAATAGTTTAAAAAAATAATTTTCACAGTTGGCTAATAAAATGCTCAAATAGACTAATTC